>OX421500.1:6703452-6938452 GCA_949126835.1 Anisus vortex
GAACACTAGTACTAGTAGTACCTTAATTACACCTGTAATTAGGAACGGCTCTTCGGCAGAGGCTGAAGAATTTGGGTAACAGTTTGGAACCGTATAGCTTGCATGAATAGAATATTACTGCTGAGGCCTGTCTGGAGAAGAAAAAGAATTTGGTGCATTTAAATAATGAAAATTGGATATAGTGGTGCTTGAAATTCTTTTGTCTTCTCTCTGGGTGACATAACTGTTCACTTCAGACAGCATTGTATAACCATTCCCAATAGACTCATGATAAAGCTAACTGGTATTAATTTCCCATACTCGGCTTAACCCTTGCGGGTCAAAGCAAAGAGATGCTTGAGAGATACCTTTATCAGGCCTTGTATATTTCACCCTAATGCTGGAGTTGAGAAGTGCTGAATGGTGGAAAAGTTGACAGAATGTTGTAAAATTAAGGAAAGTCCTTTTTTTTAAAAAGGTGTATACATAGGATAGGTCAAGTAAAGCAAACATTCACCAGGGCTCCTTATGTAGTGAGAGCTGAGATTATTCACCCCTTAGATCCCTCTATATCAATCCTGAGGATGCTCAAAAGTGTGTGGCTAATTCACATCATGATCAATGGAAAATGAGTTCACTGGCTGCTAATTTAGTATTAATGTACAGTATTCATTTAGACTGGTTACTGCTTTAAGGGTGGCCCCCTCTAACAACCTGAAAAATATAGCCTATTGTCATTGTCAGAGGTCAGGGTCAGCTTTTGGAAAGATTATATAAAACACTTAAAGGGCTTACGTGGATAGCATATCTACAAATAACTGAATTCAAGCATCATCTAAAACCACTGATGAGGATTGGATGCAAGAACCTTCTGTATAGAATGAGCATCTGTGAAATTTTAAGATAAGTAACATCAAGGTCCGACATGTAATTCAGTTGTGTTTGTCTGCAGGCTACAATGGTGGAGCCTGGATTGGGCTGACTGACCAGTTGATGGAGAACAGTTTCTTCTGGACTGACAGCACTCCTGTGACATACACCAACTGGAACCCTGGTGAGCCCAATAACCAGAACAATGAGGACTGTGTGACCATGCTGAGCTATGCTGTAAGTTGCCCTGATGTTCCTTGTCAACATCCAGATCCTTTCATCCATGTGTAGATGTCTTGGTGTTTCAAAATATCAGATCCTTTCATCCATGTGTAGATGTCTTGATGTTTCAAAATATCAGATCCTTTCATCCATGTGTAGATGTCTTGATGTTTCAAAATATCAGATCCTTTCATCCATGTGTACATGTCTTGATGTTGCTAAATACCAGATCCTTTCATCAATGTATAGATGTCTTGTTGTGGCTAAATACCAGATCCTTTCATCGATGTGTAGATGTCTTGGTGTTTCAAAATATCAGATCCTTTCATCCATGTGTAGATGTCTTGGTGTTTCAAAATATCAGATCCTTTCATCCATGTGTAGATGTCTTGATGATGCTAAATATCAGATCCTTTCATCCATGTATAGATGTCTTGATGTCGCTAAATACCAGATCCTTTCATCCATGTGTAGATGTCTTGGTGTTTCAAAATATCAGATCCTTTCATCCATGTGTAGATGTCTTGATGATGCTAAATATCAGATCCTTTCATCCATGTATAGATGTCTTGATGTCGCTAAATACCAGATCCTTTCATCCATGTGTAGATGTCTTGGTGTTTCAAAATATCAGATCCTTTCATCCATGTGTAGATGTCTTGATGATGCTAAATATCAGATCCTTTCATCCATGTATAGATGTCTTGATGTCGCTAAATACCAGATCCTTTCATCCATGTATAGATGTCTTGTTGTTAAATAATATATATATCAGATCCTTTCATCCATGTATAGATGTCTTGATGTTTCAAAATATCAGATCCTTTCATCCATGTGTAGATGTCTTGATGATGCTAAATACCAGATCCTTTCATCCATGTATAGATGTCTTGTTGTTGCTAAATAATATATATATCAGATCCTTTCATCCATGTATATATGTCTTGATGTTTCAAAATATCAGATCCTTTCATCCATGTGTAGATGTCTTGATGATGCTAAATACCAGATCCTTTCATCCATGTATAGATGTCTTGTTGTTGCTAAATAATAAATATATCAGATCCTTTCATCCATGTATAGATGTCTTGATGTTTCAAAATATCAGATCCTTTCATCCATGTGTAGATGTCTTGATGATGCTAAATATCAGATCCTTTCATCCATGTATAGATGTCTTGATGTCGCTAAATACCAGATCCTTTCATCCGTGTGTAGATGATTTGATGTTGCTAAATAATAAATATCAGATCCTTTCATCCATGTGTAATTGTTTTGGTGTTGCTAAATAATAAATATCAGATCCTTTCATCCATGTGTAGATGTTTTGATGTTGCTAAATACTAAATAATAAATATCAGATCCTTTCATCCATGTGTAGATGTTTTGATGTTGCTAAATACTAAATAATAAATATCAGATCCTTTCATCCATGTATATGTCTTGATGTTGCTAAATAATACATATCAAATCCCCTCATCCATGTATAGATGTCTTGGTGATGCTAAATATCAGATCCTTTCATCCATGTGTGGATGTTTTGATGTTGCTAAATAATAAATATCAGATCCTTTCATCCATGTATAGATGTCTTGATGTTGCTAGATACCAGATCCTTTCATCCATGTGTAGATGTCTTGATGTTGCTAAATACCAGATCCTTTCATCCATGTATAGATGTCTTGATGTTGCTAAATAATAAATATCAGATCCTTTCATCCATGTGTAGATGTCTTGATGTTGCTAAATACCTGATCCTTTCATCCATGTGTAGATGTTTTGATGTTGCTAAATACCAGATCCCTTCATTCATGTATAGATAGAGTTCTTAATGTTTCTAGTCAATATAATATTCTTTCATGAATGTAAGGTATAGGTAGATTTCTAAATGTTTCTAGTTAATATCAGATCATTTCAAGCAGTTTTAAATGTCATGTTTCTAGTCAATATAATATTCTTTCATGAATGTAAGGTATAGGTAGATTTCTAAATGTTTCTAGTTAATATCAGATCATTTCAAGCAGTTTTAAATGTCATGTTTCTAGTCAATATTTTGAATGAGCCTGATATGCTTCATTTGAAAACGCACATGCCTTGTACCAACTACCTATAGTAATCACATGTTGAATCTCTCAAACCCAAATATTTTTAAGGGTATTTTAAATACAAAGTCTTGATTGAACATCACCAGTATATACTAAGCTAACTGTTTCACAGAATGGCAAATGGAATGATGGACAGTGCAACTACCCAATCAACTTGGTGGTCTGTAAGCAGCCAATGGGACTGCAGCTCCAGGGAACTCCCCCTGAGCAAAGAGGATGTGCAACTGTGAGTATCGAAGACTTTATATTTTCTATTCTTGTTTTTAAAACGGTACTGTCACATTGATGTTTTCAACAACCTTTCTGTCTGTCAAAGAGTTTAAATGAGCTTTTTACCCCTTAAAAGTATTTTTTTAAACTGCCGAGCGGCAGCGCGTTTGACTGGCGTACTGAAGGTCCTGGGTTCGATGCCTGTTAAAGGCTATGATTTTTTTCCCGGGTCTAGAGGGTGTCCCTGAGTCTACCTGGCTCTGATGGGTGGGTACCTGGCCTTAGTTGGGGTAAATTATAGGTGGCTGTGCAAAAACTGTGCATTGTGCTGGCCACACAATCACCTTGTATGTCGTGGTCACAGAAACTGGTAAACACTGCTTCACCGGCCCCATGGATCAATTGGGTCCAACAGGTACTTTACTTACTTTTTTCAATGTTGCATACTAATTAAATAAGCAGATGATGCTGACACATGGTGATCTTTTTTTTTTTACATCTGTAAATGTATGCACTTGAAATTATTTGATGTGAGAAAAACTGTTTTGTAACTAGGCTACTATAATGTGGTGAAATTTTTGCAGGGTGCCACCGGCTACAATGCCCAATGCTACTCTATAATTGAAACCCGAGTGAACTACAACCAAGCCAAGGCCAACTGTAGGAGTAGAAATGGATTTTTGGCTACAGTGGATAATGTGTATGTATTTTAAAAAATACCTCTTTAGCAAACATATATGCCAAACCTATAAGAAAGTTATAACAAGACTATAACAAAGAACACTTCGTTCTGCCGACTCCTCGCTTCTGGAAGTGCCTTGTTGCTCTCTGAAGACCGTTGGCCTTAGAGCCTTCTCAATATCCAGTCCAAAGGTGTGGAATAAACTTCCCATTCAACTCAGGCGAACAAGCTCCATTGATACTTTCAAAAAGAACTTAAAAACTATTTTTTTCAATATTTACCTTAGATAACATGCTTTAGACCCCTACTGTCTTACTTATATGTTAAGTCGGTTAATGCTTCATGTATTTGATTTGTCCTATGTTTGTAAAGTTTTAAATAATCATTTAGTTTTATATTTCCTGGCCTATAGATTATATATATTATATTCTTAGTTGTATGTTAAATGCGCTCTGAGCTTACATTATGTTTGTTGGCAGTGCTACACAATTATTATTATTATTATTATCTAAGAGAAACCTAGAACAAGTTGGGGAATTCTGACAATGAGCACTAAAGGGAAGTAATTTATATTTAGCTGTAAACTGAATAAATTTTTTGAGGGGTTAATTTTCCCTATCTTTTTGCAGCCAGGTTCAGTCGTTCCTCAGCTCTCAGCTCTACGGCAGAAGCAGTTCAGCCTATTGGATGGGCCTCTCCTCCACCAACAGGAACTATGCTTGGGCTTCTGGTCGCCCTGTGTCATTCACTTCCTGGAGTAACACTTACACAGGTGATTGTCTATATTCTACTGAATTAGTCATTTCAGTACAGATGATTGTCTACATTCTACTGAATTAGTCATTTCAGTACAGATGATTTTCTACATTCTACTGAATTAGTCATTTCAGTACAGATGATTGTCTACATTCTACTGAATTAGTCATTTCAGTACAGATGATTGTCTACATTCTACTGAATTAGTCATTTCAGTACAGATGATTGTCTACATTTTACTGAATTAGTCATTTGAGTACAGATGATTATCTACATTCTACTGAATTAGTCATTTCAGTACAGATGATTGTCTACATTCTACTGAATTAGTCATTTCAGTACAGAAGATTGTCTACATTCTACTGAATTAGTCATTTCAGTACAGATGATTGTCTGCATTCTAATGAATTAGTCATTTGAGTACAGAAGATTGTCTACATTCTACTGAATTAGTCATTTCAGTACAGATGATTGTCTGCATTCTAATGAATTAGTAATTTCAGTTTTATGCTGTTTAAAATTTGGGATAGGAGTTTTTTTTAAAGAAGAAAACATTAAGGTACACAAGTCGCAAAATAGGCCTTCCGTACGAATATTGTTGCCAGTACAAATTTGGCCTGAATTCAGAATAAGTTAAAAACGTCGCTATAACATTATTTCATTCATTGCAGACGGTCCTTCTATAAAGAAGATTATTGCCTCCTACGCTTATCATGATCTGAGTCTAGTCTTGCATTTTATTAGTGTTTTAAATGATGTTAAATTACTGGTTTTCCTAGTTTGTTCAAGCAACCCATTCTAAGCCCGGATGCCACTTGGGAAGAAAGAATACTTATATTATATGCATTTGTTTTTGTCCTTATCTTTATCTGAACATTTCAACAGGTTGTTATTGTTGTATTTCAAAATTAAGAGTTTAAAGTCATATTATTACTACTTTACTGGTTGACTTCTGTCCTCTAGTCTTTCATGTACGATCGATAGGAATTAACCAATGCGCGCCATAAAATGTAGAAAAACAACAACAGTTAAAACTGATTTTGTGGGTTGGGGTGGTGGATGTGGTTGAACATTTGATCAAATGTGATGCCTAGAGCCCTCACGTCTTGGAGCCAGGTTTAAAACATTTGGAGTTGTTGTTTTTTTGCTTTAAAATGAACATAAATACTATTCTTGTTATCAGATATCAGTGGAAAAGCTCTAATGTACCCAGCAAATAAAGTTTTCTATAATTTAAGATATTTCTCTAATATTTTAGTACTAATTTGGGTCACGGTGGCTGAGCGGCAGCACGTTGGCAATCCGAAGGTTCTGGGTTGAAATCCCGGTGCATGCTAGGATTTTTTTCCTGGGAATGGAAGGTGTCCCTGAGTACACCCGACACCTGACACTGGTTTGGGTAAAGTATATGCTGGCCACACAATGCCCTAGTATGCCGTGGCCACAGAAACTGGTGAACGCTGCTTCACCAGCCCTATAGTCAGTTTGATCCGAAGGGTACTTTACTTTTACTCTATTATTTTCAACCAACGGGAAAGACTTGTGCAGCAAAACAACATAATACAAGAAAACAAACTGATGGAATATAAAAAGGCTGACCGCTTTCTTTTTGTTTCTGTTATATTTTTTTAGGCCGGCTGAACAACACCTGCGCAGCCATGCAAACATTGCAGCCCGTCGGACTGTGGGTGGACACGAACCCGTGCACCGGACTCTTTCCCTACATTTGCGAGAGTCCGAGGGTGGGCTTCACCACGCCGAGACCCACAGTGACCACCACCAGCGTCCTGCCTTGTCCAGCAGGGTGGACGGCCTATCTAAACAAGTGCTACAAGGTATCCTCAGCTGATGGGTGACACTGTGCTGACTCGTGTGATTATCTTGTTGTGTTATTTCCCTTGTTGACATTGCTAGAGTGCTGGCCCCCCCCCCCTATGTTGTTACCCCAGAATGCCCCCGCTGTGGCTTTTGTGACCATCGTCTGTTACTTTGTCAGACATGCCTACCGTTCAGCTTTTGGCGTATTTGTTCCGCTTTTTGATTAAAAAACACACTTTGTTACGCCGTTCCGCTTTTTACTAGTTTTGTTACGCCAAATTGGAAAGTTTGGGTTTTTCATGTGTTGAAATATAGTCCGTGTCTAGGTTGATAAATCAAAGGCATAAATAAGGTCACAATGATATAATTATTATTAGGCCTACTTGGGTTTTCTGGGTTTTTTAAAAGACATATTCTAGTATTTTCTAACGTTTTTTTGCGGCAATACACGTGTTTGGCAATGAATCTTATTTTCCTTTACTGATTTTACTGTATTGCTAAGATTGTGAAAATGTCTAAACGTCCTGGCTCAGAAAGTTTAAATCTGATTTGTTCAAACTGTAAAAAAACAGACAGTTTTATAGGAAGGAATATTCAGAGGAGTTTATTCAGCAAAGAAAAACGTGGATTTAGGCCTAATGTTCTTTGTACTAAGCTCTTAGGTCTTAGATCTAGACCTAGATCGATTGCGAACTGTCTGTAAAACGTAGGCCTACCTACATTTTAAATAGTGAAATAGTAAATAGATGGGTATGTTACTCTTTTTTTTTTGTGTTATAAAAGATTGTTACATAAAGGGTGTTCCGCTTTTTTGTTGAAAAATCCACTTTTTCATAAAGATTGTTCCTCTTTTTAGTCCTTAGGGGTAGGCATGTCTGCTTTGTGTGTCTCCTGCTATACAAAAATAAAAGCTGGTGTTAAAATGCCAATAGTGTATCAACACTCATTATTTAATAGTGTATCAGCACTCATCATTTACTATATACTGTGGAGGAGTACTGCAGAAGCAGTATATTGCTTTTGATCCATTAGGGGGAAGGATATAGTGTTTCGTTGTTAATATTCCTGAAAATGAAACAAAAATCTTTGAAACTTTTGAAAATTGTAAGAATATAAAAAGTGGTAACATTTTATTGGCCCACCCTGTACATGTAAAGACCCGGATTTTTTCTAGGCCCAATTCAACAAACTTAATTCGGTTACTTTTCAGAATCCATTTTACCTTTATTTTTGTATATTCCTCAATAAGGCTTTCTTGCCCAGCTCCAATGTAACCAAATCGTGGATGGGTGCCAGGACTTTCTGCGGCACACAGGCGATAGGAGCCACGCTGATCTCAATACCCAACGCCAACTTTGGAAACTGGTTGAAAGCCAACCTGCTCAGGTTAGTTTTCTTCTTTTCACCATAGCTTCTTGTTCATTTGGTGGGTAACTGGTCTAGCGAGATTTCTCTTTGATGGCCAGCCTGAAGGTTTTGGAGTTTGAATCCATGTTTTGGGCCAGGATTTATTTCTCTTCTCCTCGTGTCCCTGAGCCTACACAGCTCTAATGTGTACCAGACATTGGTTGGGGGAAAGTAAAGGCAGCTGGTCATTTGTGCTGGCCACACTATCCCATTGTATGCCATGGCCAAGGAAACTGGTGATTGCTTCTTCACTTGATCAAAAAACCACAGTCTGAAAGTTATAATTTACTTTAAAAAAAAATAATCTAGTTCTGATCAATTTATTGTAGAAAAAAAAAAGTTTTTTTATCTTCCTTGTCAAGTAAAAATCTGAGTGGGTAAGGGTTTATTCTCTCCCTTGATGAATAAAATATATGAGTGGGTAAAGTTTTATTCTTTCCCTTGATAAATAGAATTGTGAGTAAGGTTTTATTCTTTCCCTTGATAAATAGAATTGTGAGTGAGTAAGGGTTTATTCTTTCCCTTTATTAATACAATTCTGAGTGAGTAATGTAGTATTCTCTCCCTTGATGAAGGGAGTAAAAGAGACTTTGTATCCACAAGAAGTTTTTTCCTTTGTCAATCATGTTTTAAAATAGCGCCATTTTGTTTTTATTGATAGGAATGTTCCTGGCACTTATTGGATTGGACTTAATGACAGAGACAATGAAGCAGGTTGGTTGTAACTACTACTGGCCCTGGTCAGCACACTATATTGACTATTGTTGTCCCACAAGTTGGCATAGTATTCCCCAATATTGAAATCATTGTTTATAATATTGAGCCTAAAATGGGAGGGGAGGGAGGGCAAATATATAGTGTAAAAAGCAAGTAGCTTTGTCCCTGACACTTTTACCTGGATTAAAATCTCGCCCTTCTCCCCCAGCTTGAGAAATGTTCTGCAATTATAACGGCCTGTCCAGAAATTGGAACCTTGGGGTTTTCGCAATGGGCAGTCCCCAATTCTAAACCATTGGCTCACAACTGATCCTATACCTCTTTCTTCTTTGGCCTGAACTCTTTTTACCTGTTCCCCTAACTAAATGTCAAGCATACAAATCAGATATGAGTTAGACTCCAGGATGTCTTTTTTTTACCTGCATTAGAGCCAGAGACTTTCAGAAAGTATGATCAAGTAGATTTTAACTCTGATTCTGTAACACGCTGAATTCAACAGAAGAGATCAATGTAACTCAACTAAAAATGTAAAAAACAAACAAACAAATGTGCTTAAAAAACACAAGCTGCATCAGTATTGATAAAGCTCAGTAAATAAAACCTATCTATATAAATAAAAAGATTGTGTTTGTGTCCCCAACGATCCCCATTGGTCAATTTGAAAACACGTGAGTTTGTGTCACTGACATATTTAGGCCTAGGCCTATATACTGTCTAATAATTTTTCACATCGGACATGTTTCTTCGCTAGCTCAGTGGTTAATGTAGCGGAGTGCTATGCGGGCAACCCGGGTTCGATTCTGCAGTTAGACTATACCTTTCTTTTCAAAAAAATTTTTTGCAAACTTTTAAAAACAAAAAACATTTTAAATCTACGGACAATTTAGATTTTTGTTAAATAAAAATACTTGCCTATTTTTTTTACATTTTTCTAATGTCTCATTAAATAAAAAAAAAAGGAAATGTATACTTTTTAAGTTTAAAAATATAATCTAATCTAGGTTATTTTATCTTTTTTTGTGTTTGATTAGGTTTTGTCTGGACAGATAACTCTCCCGTAACTTACACCCACTGGGCTGCCGGTGAACCAAATGACTATTTGAATGGGTAAGCGAAACAACTATCAGGGACATTTCTTATAAGCTCTGGAGTGAAGAAAAGCAAAACCAAGAACAGTACCTTTCTCCCCCCAAAAAAACAAAAAAAAAACTGTGGTTAAGTCCCTTCATCCCGCCATAACTTTGTATGCACACAGTTCTTTCTTAATTCTAACTAGTAACAGTACAGTAATACCTCGGGGGATGGACGTCTCAGGTAACGAACGATTTGTGTTACATAACAACTTTGAAAATATTTTATCTCGGGTAAGGGACAGTGCCTCGGGTTACCAACAAAGGCAAGAGAGGAGAGAGAGAGCAAGGTTTAATGTTGGGGAACAATGATCTCGTACAGTACAAATGAAGGCCATGCAGTACTAACATTGCTTAGGGCTAGCCTAGTAGACTAGCTTTGCACACTTGCGTAACCTCACTTTCACTGGCCTTACTACACGGCTGTAAAAGAAAGTGACCAACTTTAATGATTGTATGGTAAGAAATGTATATTAATTCTGTTACGAATCAAGTTTGTAGCCCGAGGTACCGGTGTAATGATTAAAATCAATGAAAAATAGTTTTCCTTAGAATATATTTTTCACCAAATCACTACTATAACTGTCTGGCAACACAATTCCTTGTCAGCCGTAGCCACAGAAACTGGTGAATGCTGCGTCACTGGCCCTTTGATCAGTTTGGTCAGAAGGGTGCTTTGCTTTACTTCTATTTTTAATGTACTCGCGGAAAAGCAATTCTTTCTTGAAGCCTTGAATGATCTAAAGTGTTTTTTGTATCTGTTTATCATGTAGAGAGGACTGTGTAGCGTGGAGTCTGCCAGCCAATACATGGGGTGACAGCTACTGTTATATTGCCAATAGTTTCATCTGTCAGGTCAACCGAGGTAAAAAAAACAACATTGTTCTGTGAAAATGGGTCAGATTTAACAGAGACAAACAATTTCTTTAAACAATGGCAGAGTTCCTATAAGTTAACTGTTCAAGTTTCTGAAAGTTTGTGAAAACTGACAAATGTTTAGGAAAGTTTGTGAAAACTAACAAAAGTTTAGGAAAGTTTTTTGAAAACTGACAAATGTTAAGTAAAGTTTGTGAAAACTGACAAATGTTTAGTAAAGTTTGTGAAAACTGACAAAAGTTTAGGAAAGTTTGTGAAAACTGACAAAAGTTTAGGAAAGTTTGTGAAAACTGGCTACAATCTGTGAAAGTTTGGGGAAATTTAGCTATAATTGGATAAACTGCAGCAGAAGTCACTGTAAAGAGCTTAGAAAGAAAATGAATTGATCTATTGAAAAAAAAAATGTGTCTATGAAAAATATCCCTTTGTTTCCAATGAATAGTGACATTCTCCCTACTAGTTGTAATTTTTAATTTTGAAACATGTTTGTGTGTATATAGGTAGATATGTCTAAGAGCGTTAGAACAATATAAGTTTGTACAATTAGGATTAAATGTTTGAAACATTTCTAACAACATTTTGTTGACCAGGAGCTGTCGTACCGACCACACGACCAACCGTTACACCTGGAAGAAACAGTAAGTCTTTCATTTGTACAACTACAGTTTTACTTCTGTTTTACTCAAGTTCAATTGTGTAAACCCAGAGTAAAATGTTACAGTGACTACTAATTGTGTATTGTTTGTTGTTGTTGTCTACAGCCCCACAGTGTGGCAACTCCACACTGTGGACCCAGTACCACAGCTACTGCTACTACGTTAGCCCTCCATCCAACCTGGTCTCGTGGTTCCAGGCCAGGTTGGCATGCAAGGACATGTCCGCCGAGCTGGTCAGCATTTCTAGCGACGATGAAAACGGCTACGTGACAACAATGGTATGAAATTATCATCCTTAACTTTTTTTTTTAAATTTCTTGCAGCTATAAAAGTGGTATAAAAGTGTCAGCTTTTTTTCCTTGATGGGGCATGGTAGCCTAGTGGTAGTGGGTTTGACTGGCGATTCGAAGATCCTGGGTTCAAATCCTGGCTAGGATTTTTTCCCAGGACTTGAGGGGTACCCCTGAGTCTACCCAGCTCTGATGGGTAACTGACATTAGTTGGGATAAAGTAAAGGCAGCTGGGCATTGTGC
Source organism: Anisus vortex (assembly GCA_949126835.1). Lineage (NCBI taxonomy): Eukaryota > Metazoa > Mollusca > Gastropoda > Planorbidae > Anisus > Anisus vortex. The sequence goes on from OX421500.1 coordinate 6,715,414, forward strand.
TGGCCACACATCCCTTGCTAGTATGCCGTGGACACAGAAACTGGTGAAATCTGCTTTACCAGCCCTACGATCAGTTTGGTCGTAGGGTACTTTACTTTTTCTTTCCTTGAAGCTATAATTTGTGGTATGAAATTAATCAGCTTTTCTTTCCTTACACAATGTATGTGTTATGAAATTATCAGCGGTTAGTGGGGTTTGCCTCAGATTCATTGAAAGATGTAAAATGTGTGAAGTCGTTTCCCTTTAGCAGTGTTATTTGCAACCCCATCCAGGCTCCACAGTTGTGCTGTTGACATAGAGTGCACTGAACATTCTTCGCATGACTGTGCTACATAAATAACCTTCATTATCACCATCACCTTTCTTTCCTCAAAGCTTTAACATGCTGCCCAGAAAGAAGATTGTCATCTGTAATTATTTTGATTCACGACGTACCCTGTCATCAGAATAGATCATCCCGCGATGGGGGTCGACCTTTTAGCCAAGATTTGAATGTTGGCTTAAAATCTTGGACTGTGTAGGGTCAACACACATATTTGCATCGAAGAGGGCCATTCATCATTGCTTTATGGATTAGCAGTAATGAAATTTTTACCTGACTTTTTTTTTACTTGTGTTTCAGATCAGTCAAGGCAGTGTTAGTACTTCATTTTGGATCGGACTCAATGATTTGGAACAAGAAACCTATTCGTTAGTACACACACTTTGTTTTTTCAATATTTTCTTGTTTCAATGCCAGAGATGTGTACAAGAACAAAAACTTACTCATTTATCAATCAACAAGAATGAATTCATGTGCACTTTTGATTGACCTTGGTAAAAAAAAAATTACATGGGCCATACTTATCCTTGATAAAAGTTTGACTGCGTTTACATAGAGTCACATGCATTTGGTATCTACTATAGCCGTTTTTATGTGTGACTTAACTAAGGATGTGAAATGGTGATCAGAAATTCAATTATCCACTTTAGTGAGTGATTGAACTAAGGATGTAAAATGGTGATCAGAAATTCAATTATCCACTTGTAGCGTGTGATTTAACTAAGGATGTAAAATGGTGATCAGAAATTCAATTATCCACTTGTAGTGAGTGATTTAACTAAGGATGTAAAATGGTGATCAGAAATTCAATTATCCACTTGTAGTGAGTGATTTAACTAAGGATGTAAATTTGTGATCAGAAATTCAATTATCCACTTGTAGCGTGTGATTTAACTAAGGATGTAAAATGGTGATCAGAAATTCAATTATCCACTTGTAGTGAGTGATTTAACTAAGGATGTAAATTTGTGATCAGAAATTCAATTATCCACTTTTAGTGAGTGATTTAACTAAGGATGTAAAATGGTGATCAGAAATTCAATTATCCACTTGTAGTGAGTGATTTAACTAAGGATGTAAAATGGTGATCAGAAATTCAATTATCCACTTTTAGTGTGTGATTTAACTAAGGATGTAAAATGGTGATCAGAAATTCAATTATCCATTTTTAGTGTGTGATTTAACTAAGGATGTAAAATGGTGATCAGAAATTCAATTATCCACTTTTAGTGAGTGATTTAACTAAGGATGTAAAATGGTGATCAGAAATTCAATTATCCACTTTTAGTGTGTGATTTAACTAAGGATGTAAAATGGTGATCAGAAATTCAATTATCCATTTTTAGTGTGTGAATTAACTAAGGATGTAAAATGGTAATCAGAAATTCAATTATCCACTTTTAGTGTGTGATTTAACTAAGGATGTAAAATGGTGATCAGAAATTCAATTATCCACTTTTAGTGTGTGATTTAACTAAGGATGTAAAATGGTAATCAGAAATTCAATTATCCACTTTTAGTGTGTGATTTAACTAAGGATGTTAATTGATAATCAGAAATTCAATTGTCAGCTTCAAAAGCAATTATCATTTTTTTTGTTGGTAGGTAATTTGTAATCTTTTACCTCAACTAGCTCACAATTTTATTGGTATTGAAAGAAAAAATTTATAAAGAAGAATGTTGGATTTGCAAGTATCACGTCATTTGACACCTTGCAAAAAAACTATTTAGTTTTACCTCTAAATCTTGGTTAATGCTTTGGATATATCAGTGGTTCCCAATGTATGGGCTACAGAGCCCAGGAGAGCCGGGAAGTCTTTACAGGAGTGTTGCAGAATATTGCACCCACACAGGGAAAGTAAAGTTGGCTGGGCTATTGGGCTGGCCAAACAATGCACTCAGATGGAGTGGGATGTTATACTGGGGTGAACTTTGCCCCACTAACACTTTTAGAAGATCTTCAAGTGAAAGTTGAAGACTTTGACCCTTACAGTCCCGGGCGCGTATATAGCGGAACTGAAGGCAGCATAGATAGAAGTAGGTCGGTACGGAAGGGTTAATTAGTCTGATTGGGAAGATAAATAGTGCAAAAAAAATAATGCAGTTTAATGAGGACAAGAAACTTAGTGTTTTGTTTCATGTACTTCTTCAGCTGGACAGACATTAGTCCTATCTCTTACATCAACTGGAACAAAAATCAGCCAGATGACGGATACGGCGGTGAACAGTGCGTGGAAATCGATAACAAAGGTGAGCCCTTTTGTTTAGCCTCAGGTCCTTGAGGTTTTTATTATAAAGCGGTCAATGTTGAGTGGGTTCACTAGCTAATACTGTCTAAAAACTGGTGAGCAGCCATCAGGAATATTAAAAAGAAACCCAAACACAAGAAAACAACAAACTCTGCCATTGATGCTAAGTTATGAATATTTAAGTGATGATTTAATTGATTCAGAAGATGAATTTTTCAACTACATATGAAAATAATATAAGTATTAGTTTAGGTTCATCTTCTAGTGAGTCGGAAAGCTGAAATCCGATGCCTTAGGCTTAGGCAATGAATTGAACAAAAATTGGATGTTAATCTGTCTTCTAATACAATTTTTGATCAAATTAAAACCTTTTAGAAAAGCTTTTGACATTTTTTTTATTGATTTCTATGTCCGTGATGTCATACTTTGTAGTTCTGACATAATTAGAGATATGAGGAGAAATTTTTTTTTTTTCAAATGGTTCTTAATAACAGAAGCCAATGTAAATAGTACATTTTAAAAAAGATAAATAAAATATCTATTATATTAAATAAGAATTTATTTAATAATGTGCCTTTAAAAAAATGGAGTTTGAGGTACTTGAAAAGAAGACATTTTTTTTCCTTTCTCATTCTTGACCAATCCAAGGTCAAACAAACAAAAATTTTCAATCAAAATAATTTGTTAGATTCCCCATTCACTCTACTTTAAATACCTTATGGGGTCTAGCAATAGTATTAGCATGTCAATAATTAAAAGCCTCCAAACTATAGCGTGTTTCTATACCACAGTTTGTGGGTTAAGTAGATTTGTTCACTGTAGAAGATTTAGAAACCTCATGTAAATAAACTAATTGAATTGTGGGTTGGGGTGCCCATTAAGGCTAATTAAATACATTGAATAATAAATAAGCTCCAGTCAATCATTATAAGAAATTTTTGTAATTATTATAATGAAAGAATGTAACTATTGTGATATACATCATTGGTGATTAGACTAAACATTGTCTGAATCACTATCAGACATGCCTACCTCCACAAATCAAAATGAGGAACACCCAAGGTAAAAATGAGGAACATGGGACCAAAATGAGGAACATAAGCGCGGAGGAAGCATTTTCGAGCCAATATATAATATATACACTAAATAATATAATTAAAATACATAAGAAAAATGTATTCATTTACAGTAATAACACTGTAAATATTATAATTATATATATAAAATATAAAATACAATCTAAGACAATATAGAGTTAATGAAAAAAAATATTGGGGGGGGGGGGGGGGGATACATTTATCTAAGTTTAACTAAGGTTATAAACCTATTGAAATTGAAGGGAAAAACAGTGGCTTTTTTATGTAGCCTAGCTATATGATTTTAAGCTTTTAGGCAATAATTACAATGCTGTTTTTTATTTAAATAAACCTTTCAATCTACTAAAACTAAAAGTCTAAGGCCTAGGCATAGGACAGAAACTCAGAAAGTGGTTAAAGTAAAATTAATCAGTATGTCTACATAGCTAGGGCCTATCTAGGCCTTATATTCTAAACTAAGGACTAAGGCCAAGGTAAATGAGTATCAACTTATTATAAATGCTTGATATATTCATATTAGTAAAACTAACTAAGTTCATTAGGTATAAGTATAAGCTATAAGTAGTATAAGCCTAGCCCTAGGCCCTAGGACTAAGTCTAAAAGTCTAGACCACTTTACGCCTAATTAAGTCAATGTATGAATAAATAAATTAAAAAGAAATGTATTTCAATAGGCTTGAATAGGCCTAGCTAAATGCACTAGGCACTAACACGGTGTCTATTCAAGTGTTCTAATTCTATTAGGCTACACTTACATCAACATCAGTTTTACTAGCCGATTTATATTATTAAATTATTATACTAAAATTATAGTATAGCAGAAACCTAGGGAAAATATCATTTCCTTTATTTAAAATTTTAATTTAGCAGCTACTTTTATTAAGTAACTAGAAGGTAATATTTTGTTTTCGGCTAGCAACGATTAGTTTAGTTTTAGTTTCTCTAAAATTATTCAACATAGCAAAATCGGCAATGTTATCAAGTAGCTTTGGCAGTGCCGCGAAGCCATAAATGCATTCTCGGCAAATACATTGAAACGGAAGTGACAAGAAGAAAACAAAAGTTGGCAAACGCCTTTTGTTTATTTCGCGTTTTTACTTTCTTAATTAAAATGTCGGCATTTTCGGAGTCGCCGATTTTGCGGAACAAACTGGTCTAATGCGGAATTGCGGAATGGGGGGTAATTTTTGGCCATTTTACGGAACGGTTCCGGAAAATCCGGAACGGTAGGCATGTCTGCACTATAGTTAGCCATAAACACTATTTATTCAGAATGCAAATAATCTGTTAATTAAAAAATAAATAAATGCAGTGTCCATTATAATATGTCATTCAAAAAAAATACCAAAGTCCAGTACAATCAAGGCTCATTAAATCAAGCAGAATTTCAAGATTTTGCTAAATATAGATATATTTTGGTCAATATAAGACAGTTTGAAATAATTAACCTCCGATTGAACATGGTGTAATGGACACTATGTTTGAAATAATTAACCTCCGATTGAACATGCTGTAATGTACACTATGTTTGAAATAATTAACCTCCGATTGAACATGCTGTAATGGACACTGTGTTTGAAATAATTAACCTCCGATTGAACATGCTGTAATGGACACTATGTTTGAAATAATTAATCTCCGATTGAACATGCTGTAATGTACACTATGTTTGAAATAATTAACCTTCGATTGAACATGCTGTAATGGACACTATGTTTGAAATAATTAACCTCCGATTGAACATGCTGTAATGGACACTATGTTTGAAATAATTAACCTCCGATTGAACATGCTGTAATGTTCACTATGTTTAAAATAATTAACCTCCGATTGAACATGCTGTAATGGGCACTTTGTTATTCTGTTTTTTTCCTATTGCAGGTCGATGGGATGACCTACACTGTCAAGAGAAAAGAGGTTATGTCTGCAAGAGACGTCCTGGCAACTTCACCCCACCCCCATGGACAACTCCGAACGTGAAAGGGGGATGCCCGAGAGACTTTGTGTCGCTGCCTTCTTGTAATTGAACTTTTTTGTTTTTCTTGTAGTGACTTTTATGTGTGTGTTAAGCTTAGTATTAGTGTGTTTTTGACAAGTTTAGTAAATTATTGAATCACTTGTGTCACAAGTTTAGTTTTTTTTTTTGTTTTGGTCACAAGTTTAGGTTTTCCGTCTGACATGACTTGGGTTGATTCAATAATTGCTTCCATTGCTTTGGCCTGATTCTAAACAGGAAGGCTTTTGTGGCTTAAAGTCTGTATAAGTTTATGCAAAATACACATCTTAACATTTTCTTCTTGGCTTCAGTGCCCAGGTGCTACTATGTTGGAGGAACAACTCAAGCACAGCGCAAGACTTTTAATGATTCCATCCGTGCATGTGCAAGCATGGCCCACAAACCAGAGTTGGCATCAATTCACACCAAACTGGAAGAAAGTGAGTTCTCTTCTCATTACGATATAATTAAATGGACAACCCTGTAAGCACAACTGTGTTGAATAACTATAGGCTAATATTTAAATTTGGGCCACAAATTAACACATAATTAGGACAGTGTTACAAATTAAATTTGGGCCACAAATTAACACATAATTAGGACAGTGTTACAAATTAAGATAACATTAGACCCGCTTCTCATTACGATATAATTAAATGGACAACCCTGTAAGCACAACTGTGTTGAATAACTATAGGCTAATTTTAAATCTGGGCTACAAATTAACACATAATTAGGACAATATTACAAATTAAGATAACATTATGTCAGTGTTTAAGTCTTGGCTAACAAATTAACACATAATTAGGACAATATTACAAATTAAGCCAGCACTATGTCAGTGTTTAAGTCTTAATTAACACAGAATTGGGCTGAAAAACATCATTACACAAGTTAAGGATACATTTTTGTATATATAAAATAATATGAATAATTAATTAAAGAAGGAGATTGTCTGTAACAGGCAAAATAAAAACATAGTGTGCTGATAGGCAATGTCATAAAATTGACATCTATATCTCTGATTAAGTGAACAAAAATGGACTTGAATTTTTGTTTACAAGTTCAAGCAAAGTGTGCAGATGAAAAGGGGATTTAAAAAATAAATTAAATTGTTTCCCTTATTAAAAGACAAATTTCATGGAGGAAAAAAAAAGAAACCATTATATTTAAGCATTCTTAAAATGTACAATGAACTTAAGCTAAAGTTAAAGTCCATACAATTTGGGAAACTTTGGGGATAAAAAACTTACCCAAGGTTTGGGAAAGTTTTATGAATTTTACTAAAATGGACAAATAGATCAGAGTGAAAAATACTTCTTTTAATTAAGACAAAAAAGTGAATAGCCATGTTAAGTTAAGTTAAGAAGCTGTTAATAAAACTCTCATCATGAATTTTTTTAAATAAGTACTTTAACAACTTCCTATAACTTTTCTTTTTAATTGGACTACCTATATATATACACTGCCAGGTATTGAGTAATTTTACACATGCCGGTGAAAATTGGTTTGTTCGTTTTTTTAAAACGATTGTGTAAACATTTTAAAATAATTTTAGAGCATTTGTTGAGAAGGTAATCTTAAATGGTCAATGCAAAGAAGAAATCTATATTTCTAAAATGTCTAAATTTCTTCAGAGAATTGAAAGGTTTTCTTGTAAAATTGATTGGTGTAAATGTGAAATATTTACTCTTGATTAAAGTTGTAATGATTGTATCATTCCAGAGTTTATCATTACCCTGATTGCTGATCTGCAGTGGCCAGCATGGATAGGGTTCAACGACATCAAGGTCAGGAACCACTTCAGCTGGGTGGACAACTTGGATGTAGACTTCACCAACTGGGGCCTGAGGCAGCCGGATGAGAATCTCAACGACAACAATCCACAAAACAGGGTCAGTTTTCACAATAGGGTCCTCCAGCATTAACCCTCCCATTAGCAGAGGTTTGCATATTTCCACTAGTCATTTTAAACTCCCATAATTTTGACCTTCAACAAGGATATCAAAGTCACACGGAAAAGAGAAAAAGATGAATGTCCTAATCCCTAAAGGGAAATTACTCAGCTCTGATAGATATAGAAAAAAAGACAAGGGAAATTACTCAGCTCGGCTAGATATCGAAAAAAATCAAGGGAAATTACTCAGCTCTGCTAGATATAGAAAAAAAACAAGAGAAATTACTCAGCTCTGATAGATATAGAAAAAAAACAAGGGAAATTACTCAGCTCTGCTAGATATAGAAAAAAAAACAAGAGAAATTACTCAGCTCTGTTAGATATAGAAATAACAAGGGAAATTACTCAGCTCTGATAGATATAGAAAAAAAACAAGAGAAATTACTCAGCTCTGTTAGATATAGAAAAAAAACAAGGGAAATTACTCAGCTCTGTTAGATATAGAAAAAAAACAAGGGAAATTACTCAGCTCTGTTAGATATAGAAAAAAAACAAGGGAAATTACTCAGCTCTGTTAGATATAGAAAAAAAACAAGGGAAATTACTCAGCTCTGTTAGATATAGAAAAAAAACAAGAGAAATTACTCAGCTCTGTTAGATATAGAAAAAAAAACAAGAAAAATTACTCAGCTCTGTTAGATATAGAAAAAAAACAAGAGAAATTACTCAGCTCTGTTAAATATAGAAAAAAAACAAGGGATATTACTCAGCTCTGTTAGATATAGAAAATATAGAAAAAAAACAAGGGAAATTACTCAGCTCTGTTAGATATAGAAAAAAAACAAGAGAAATTACTCAGCTCTGTTAGATATAGAAAAAAAACATGGGAAATTACTCAGCTCTGTTAGATATAGAAAAAAAACAAGAGAAATTACTCAGCTCTGTTAGAAATAGAAAAAAAACAAGAGAAATTACTCAGCTCTGTTAGATATAGAAAAAAACAAGGGAAATTACTCAGCTCTGATAAATATGGAAAAAAAACAGACAAATTTCTTCCTTGCACTGGCAGGTTAAAACTGACAAATTAGAAAGGATCTCTCACAACATATTTTTATATTAAGTCAGTAAATACTACATTCTTTTTTCTTTCTTATGTTTTTTCGTACATTTTTTTAGATTATCAAATAGCTCTATATCTTTTGATGTAATAAAATAATTTTTTTAAATATAAATATCCAGTCTAGAGAATTGTAGCTGTGTTGTTGAATAATAAAATGGCATAATATTGTTGCTCAAATGTTAAATATGCCCTCTGAGCTTACATCATGTTTTTTGGCAGTGCTATATAAATAAACTTATTATTATACTTATTATCCTGTAAATAGAAACTGCATTGTAGCTGAGAAATGGTTGCCGAGAAATCCAGACTTGAAATATTAGGGACTCATATTTTATTAGAATATAAGAATGTTTTTATAATGTTTTTAAATAATGTTCTAGCCCGTGCTCTCTGGCTTGTAGTTTTGTTGATATTAGTTTTTCTATTGCTTAACCAACTTCTTCTATGGTCTTTACTTCCCTGTATCAAGGACTTTTCTTTGTTTTTCTTCTACACTGCCTTCAACAGAGAGACTGCGTGGACCTGCAGAACGGAGTGCAGACCATTGGCAAGTGGGATGACAATCGCTGTGTTGATAGATACGCTTATGTTTGTGAGGCTAGAAAAGGTAAAATGGAAAAAGAAATTGAAGTGCCGATCTGTTATACACAAGTCTTACAGATGTTCCTTCTAGATCCCGAGTTCTCAACCTTTTTCCGCTCACCGCCCCCCCCCCCCCCCCCCCAACTTTCTTGTAGCTCCCACTCCCCCCTTTCCGCCCACCTGGACTATAGTTTCCGCAATTTTTTTTAGGCGGACTAGGCTTTTTGTGTGATTAATTATCTTTTTTAAAAAACTGAAAAGGAAACATATTGTAAGAATTAATAGATACAAAAATTTGCCTCAACAAAAGGTTTAAATAAATCAATGCGAATCGTTTGCCTGGTGTGTTGCTAGCAATTTGTCTCTTTTTGTATCAATTTTGGTTGCATAAGTCATAAGCCTTAGGTCTAATAATCAGTAATATTTGTTATATTACAAAACAGAACTTGTTCGGCATCATTATTGAATCAAATGTGGAAACATGTTTTTGTTAAAGGGAGATAATTAGCCAGTTTTATTTGAGCTAATATTTCTGTTTTTTTTTCTTTTATAAAAAAATAAATGGCTTTCAATTTATAAGTTTGAAATGATCAAACTGTAAAAAGTATTTGAAAATTATATAAATATTATATGACTAAAGAATTTATATGTATATTTTCAAACATTACAATAACTACCCAGATTGTATGATTACTACTTATCTATACCACTTAACAATAGTTATACATTTACACTTATGAGTTCAAAATACATTAAGGACATCTCGTTAGACTGAGATCAAAATATCATTAATATTAGCAGATGTTAGAGCGATAGTGATCGGTCAGCAGGTTTGACAGTCCGGTGAACCAACCACAGGACCAGCTGGCCGCACACTATATTTGCCAAATACAGAACCCTATTTCATCGAAAAGTCACTGCGATTCCTATTTCTTATTAATATAATAATATGCAGGCATACTGTTCGGCGATATCAGATATTGCACTTGCGTTTACATCACATTTCATCCTTCAAAAACTAATCGATTCATATAGCTGAGGTGTTAAAATATATCAGGTACGTTTGTACCGCCCACTTGCCCTTCACCGCCCCCCAATCGCCCACGGGAATGTCAGCGCCCCCCTAAAGCGCCTCACCGCCCCATGGGGGGCGATATCGCCCCCGTTGAGAACCTATGTTCTAGATAGAAGATTATTACGTCCACTATGCCCAAAACTCCTGCAGGGCGGCAGAGATAGAACCCGCGACTTGTCGGTTGACAGCCTCTCTGACGCAGACTTAGTAATATCAATATCACTTCACTATGCAGACTTAGTTATAGATCAATATCACTTCACTATGCAGACTTAGTTATAGATCAATATCACTTCACTATGCAGACTTAGTTATAGATCAATATCACTTCACTATGCAAACTTAGTTATAGATCAATATCACTTCACTATGCAGACTTAGTTATAGATCAATATCACTTCACTATGCAAACTTAGTTATAGATCAATATCACTTCACTATGCAAACTTAGTTATAGATCAATATCACTTCACCATGAATTTATAATGTGGCACAGTGGTCGAAAGGCAGTCTGTTTGGATTACGGTTCTGAAGATCTTAGGTTCAAATCCAGGAGTGTCCCTGAGTCTACTCATCTCTGAAGGGTACCTGACATTAGTTTGGGATGCTTGAATGAATTCAGGAACATATGTTTGCAGGATTGTATTTTGTTTATAACATTGACAAATGTTTAAAACCAGGGCTGTGGAGTCGGTAGATAAATGTTCCGACTCCTTCGTTTTTTGTACTTCCGACTCCAACTCCAGGTACCCAAAATTTCCCCCGACTCCACAGCCCTGTTTAAAACAAAGATGTTCTCTCTTGCAGAGGATGGACTGCCAACAGTGGCACCAAATTTCACTGGGTGCCCCCTCCAGTACACCAGGTTCCGCAGCAGCTGCTACAGATATTACCCCGACTTGTACAACTGGACGAACGCTGAGGGCTATTGTGTATCAGAGGGCGGTCATTTGGTCAGTCTGGACAGTGTGTGAGTAATACCACACCATTTAAACACTGGGTTAAGATTATTTACATTAGGCGATTTAAATCATTGATTAAAATTATATAAATCAAAACTACAATTGAAATATAAGAATAGCTTGATACCAATTATACATTATTTTATATTTTAATGTATTAACATTGTCATTTTAAAAAGTTTTTAACACAAAAAATGTGTTACCATATAGCATAAAATTTGACATATCCATTTGAATTTTGAAAACAAAAAAATCCCAAAGATATAAATTCTAACTTAAATGATAAATATCTGATTTTTTTGAAAACCTACTTTTTTTAAATTCATAGTAATGTAGGCGTATTATTTTTACTTTAGAATATTATATTAATAGACATCAATTTCTAAAGAAATATTTTTACAAAGAGAAATATTTAAAAAAAATTGTAAAAAATATGATTTAGGGTTTTAGAAAACATCTTTTAAAAATTTTAAACATACAATCAATCATATACATCAGTTTTTTTATTTTAACAAACCATGCCTTTTATCAACCATGTTTTAAAAATGAGAACTACTTGTTTCTGCAGTGTTAGTTTCTTGTCAGCACATAGCTTGTCAAGGAGAAGTATGTGTGCATGAGATATTTCATTGAACTAAACTTTTTTTTTTCTTTTGCCATAGTGCTGAGCAAGCGTTTGTAGAAGTACTCACACAACACATTGATGCTATTGAGATGTGGATTGGACTGATGTACTCATTGGTTAGTAGGCTTTTCAATAAGAAGGGCAACAACCCATGTTGAATCATTGTGTTTGCTGAACTCAGATTTCTTATTATAAATTTTTCTTATAAGTTTTCAGATAGAATGGGGCAGGTGGCTGAGCGGCAGTGCGTTCGACTGGCCTACCGAAGGTCCCGGGTTCGAATCCTAGTGAAGGCTAGGTTTTTATTTTCCTGGGTCTGGAGAGGGTGTTCTTGAGTCTACCCAGCTCTGATGGGTACCTGACCTTAGTTTGGGTAAAGTAAAGGCGACTGTGCGTTGTGCTGTATGCCGTGGCCACAGAAACTGATGAACGCAGCTTCACCGGACTCATGGATCAATTTGGTCCGACGGGTACTTTACTTTTACTTCTAGTTCTAGATAGAAGATTATTACGTCCACTAGACCCAAAACTCCTGCAGGGCGGATGGGATAGGACATGTCGGTTGACAGTCCGGTGAACTAACCACAGGACCAGCCACATTAGTGGGTCCCAAATTAACTGAAGATGTTTAAATATGTGAGATGTACTAATCATATAAGATGTTACAGATACTCCTAAAGTACATAGTACATACATATTATTACAGTAGCTAAAATATGAGTTTTCTTTACGCACTTTGTGTGTCTGCACTGCTAGATTTTATAGTTAAACAAAGATAGTTATTATGTATTGAGGTCGCAGGATAAATATTCAGTCATAGTTATCCCCCTTTTTGTCTTAATGTCACTGGCGTCCAAATTTCCACATTTTAATAGGCATAAAAAAAGTATTTGTATTTTAAAGGTAGGCCTATTGATACATGAAGGCTTAGGAATAATCCATTTTGGATAATCCATTTCGGATAATCTATTTTGGATAATCCATATAGTGTATCAGCTGTAATTTTCTATGAAATATTAATTACCAGTTACCAATATTAGATTAGTGTAGTCTTACCTACAGTTCTCATATTATATATTGTTTTTTTCATGAAGGTATTAAACTTTGTTGAACAAGTGACTTGAGCTATTCATCTTATTTTGAATCTACCCTAGACCATAAACACCATAGCAGATTTGTGACAGTAAAGTCTTGGACGTTGACTGTTTAGGTTAAAGCATAATTTACAGTTATACTGGGGGCACAGTGGATGTGCGGCAGCGCGTTTGGCTGGCGTACCGAAGGTCCCAGGTTTGAATCCTAGGATTTTTTCCCCGGGTTTGGAGGGTGTCTCTGAGTCTACCCAGCTCTGATGGGTACCTGACCTTAGTTTGGGGGTAAAGCAAAGGCGGTTTTGCACAGTGCTGGCCACACAATCACCTCGTATGCCGTGGCCACAGAAACTGGTGAATACTGCTTCACCGGACCTATGGATCAATTCGGTCCGACGAGATACTTTACTTTTTTTATCTAGTTAACTTCCTCTTCTCAGGCTTCACAGGCTTTTGCATGGTCCAATGGATGGCCAGTGTCCTTCACCAACTGGGGAACTGGAGAGCCAGACCTTCAAGGCATGGTAGCCTGCGCCAGCCATACGGTGGATGGCCAGTGGCATGACAACCCCTGTGTGATGAAGCTTCCTTTCGTATGTGAGATTAATCAAGGTCAGTGGGCAGCCGCTAACTGTGTTGCCTTAAGGCCAATACACTTTTGTATTTAGCATTGCATTTCACTATTTTGTTATACATATAGCCAGAAATATGGGACACAGTAGCCGAGCAGCAGCACGTTCAACTGGCGATCCATCGGTTCTGGATTTGAATCCTGGTGCAGGCTAGGATTTTTTCCTGGGATTTGAGGGTGCCCCTGGGTCTACCCAGCTCTGATGGGTACCTGACACTAGTTGGGGTAAAGTAAAGGCGGCTGGGCATTGTGCTGGCCACACATCCCCTCGTATGCCCTGGCCGCAGAAACTGGTGAATGCTGCTTCACCAGCCCTATCATCAGTTTGGTCCGAATGGTACTTTACTTATAGCCAGAAATGTTAATGTAAGTTTAAAACACATACTATCAGCAATAACAGGGTTCACATGAGATGGGGAAGTTTGGGAAGATAGAATTTTCAAATTTAGGATATGAAAAACAACAGCTTTCTTACTTACTGTACATTACAAGAATATTTAATTCTGAATTCACAACAAAGTGATAACTCCACTATCACAGGTCAGCCCCCGACCCCAAAACCAACCATCCCAGTGACCTCTGCCGCTTGCCCAACCAACTGGAGACTGCACGGGGCGTACTGCTACTACCAGGAGAGAAACCTGGTGAAGTCCTGGCCGGGGGCCAACTATGCCTGCACCTTGCTGGGCTCTGTGCTCCTGACCATCCACACAGACGATGAGGCCAAGTTCGTCACATCCATGGTGACCTCGTCTGGGAGAGACACATGGATAGGGCTAAAGAGTGGACAGGGATGTGAGTAGTTCATTGACCAACTGTTATGGTTAGGTTATGGTAGCAAGAGTCCTTCATTGCAGTCACAAAGGTCTATTGTTCTGGAGTTCTCTTCTGAAAGTTTCTTGGGTACCTAGGATGTTTCTAAGTCTGAAGATTTCTTGGGTACTTAGGATGTTTTTAAGTCTGAAGGTTTCTTGCGTACCTAGGATGTTTCTAAGTCTGAAGATTTCTTGGGTATTTAGGATGTTTCTACGTCTAAAGGTTTCTTGTGTACTTAGGGTGTTACTATACTAAGTCTAAAGACACATTTGGTCTTTAGAATTTTTAAGTCTTAAGACATTTAGGGTCTTTAATATGTTCTATGTATAAAGGACTCTTAGGATAAAGGCCTCCTGATTATTTTGGTGTTCTAGGATGGGGTGGTAACCAGGATCATGTGTCGGAAACTGAAAGTCTGTTGGGTGCAAAGGGCGTTCTGAAAGTCTGTTGGGTGCTAAGGGTGTTCTGAAAGTCTGTTGTGTGCTAAGGGTGTTCTGAAAGTCTGTTGTGTGCTAAGGGTGTTATGAAAGTCTGTTGGGTGCTAAGGGTGTTCTGAAAGTCTGTTGTGTGCTAAGGGTGTTCTGAAAGTCTGTTGGGTGCAAAGGGCGTTCTGAAAGTCTGTTGGGTGCTAAGGAAGTTCTGAAAGTCTGTTGTGTGCTAAGGGTGTTCTGAAAGTCTGTTGTGTGCTAAGGGTGTTCTGAAAGTCTTTCGGGTGCAAAGGGCGTTCTGAAAGTCTGTTGGGTGCTAAGGACGTTCTGAAAGTCTGTTGGGTGCTAGGGGTGCTCTGAAAGTCTTTTGGGTGCTAAGGGTGTTCTGAAAGTCTGTTGGGTGCTAAGGGTGTTCTGAAAGTCTGAGGGTAATAATATTGGTCAATTCTAGGACTTTTTCTTTGTTTTCTAAGTTAGTTGGAAGTCTACCTAGCCCCATTAAGTAAAGTGTCCTATAGTACATCACATGATTCCCCACTAAGGTCAACACAGATTGTGCAGAATAGTTTTAAAAATCTCATTTCAATTTCCCATATTATCAACATATGAAGAGTTTACTTTCAAAACGCGATATGCGCCATTTTCGAAAAAACATAGAAAACTAAGTGTTTTTTTTAAGTATTCAAGGACCTAACAGATATTGTTTTCAATTATTTTCTAAGCGAGGTATATCCTTATATATTTCTATGTCTAAAAATAGTTTTATTTTCAAAACACGGTATGGATCTTTTTGTTTATTATCAAAGTGCGGTGTTTATTTTGACCAATCCGTGGCAAATGTAAGCTACTTTTGCGCAAGCGCAGCTAATTCCACAAAGCCGCGATAATAAAAATGGCGGATTACGATGGACTAGATGAAAGTATTGTCTTATCTCCTATTTCACGTAAAAGAAAGAGACAATGTTCAACACGAGAAGAAGAAAAAGCATTTCGCCATTCTAGTGGAGGCAAGATTCCTTCTTTATCATGTAATCACGTTACAGGCTTCTGCAAGGTGAGTGTTAACGTTTATTTATCTGACCTAATTAGATTACTAATTAGTATTATTATTAGGACTATAATACTATTATTTACTATAATAGCACACGCTTAGACGTCTTATTAAACCACTACACTTACACAAGAGTTGCGATTACGTAGGCTTTATATTCTTTTTTATTGGAATTAGGTATCGTTTATACAAGTTTCAATTAAATGATAATAATTAAATTAGGCCTACCGTAGTTTTAACATAAGATTAAGAAGTCAGTAAAGTCATGATAAGTCATAGATAGTTTTTTTCTTCTTTAAAAATGGTGAAATAATAGTATTAATAGGCCTAAAGCCTAAAACTAAACTAAATGTATTATAAATCATCCACCCTATTGAATATTGCAATATTTATTATAATTTGTAAATTATATAGCCAACAGTTTTCTATAAATATGATGATGGATTAACTAGTTAAAAAATGTTTGACTTTTCAGGCACGAGAACTAACACCAGAGACTTGTAACACTTGTTGACAGTTCATACTAACTTTTACCAGCAATTAGACAAAGTGTCACAAGATGCAGCTATTTTGTCAATGCTTGAAGTGGACACTATTAAAAGAGCCAGAGTACAAGATGATGCCAGGAAAAAGTCCAGAAGTATGACCATTAAGTACTTCTTAACCAGTAAGGGAATAAAGCTACAAGTTTGTCAGGCCTCATTTTGTTCTGCATTGTGTAAGTGAACCAGTACCATTAATTCTACTACATTTTAATAATTTTATATGCTAAATATTCACACTGCTTGGAAATTCTTTGTGTATTACTTGTTACGCCTTTTTTTTCTTTTATTATAGTATTTTTCTGATTTAGGGAATATAACAAATAATTAATTGATTAGAAAAATATTTATCTTATTATTATTATTCTCCTTTCAGCAATAAAGCCAGACAGAGTTTTGAGGATTGCCAAACACTGGTTTAAACATGGGACAACCAGACCAGAAAAAAGAGGAGGAAACAGAAAATTAATGGCCTATGCAGACAAGAGAGATGCTGTAAAAAAGCATATACAGACATTTACCTGTAGAGCCAGTCACTATGGAAGAAAGGGTGCTCCAGTTCAAAAATATCTTCCTTCTGATTTAAATATCAAATGTATGCATGAACTTTACCTACAACTAAACAAAGATAAAGAGCAGTTGATTGTGGGATATCATTTTTACTATGGTATTTTTATGTATAATTTTAATCTTGGCTTTGGTCATCCTGCTACTGACACATGCTCAACTTGCCATTCATTTAAACTGGCAATGAAAAATATAACTCTCAGTGATGCCTCAAAACAGACCAAAACAGCTCTATACATCATCCATCGAAGAAAGGCACGAAAGTTTTACAGCCTTCTCAATGATATACAGCCCAATGAGATGACTATCTGTTTTGATATGATGGAGAATCTTGTTTTAAAAAAAGCTGCCTATAGGAGAAGCCTACTATTCTCGGCAACTCTACCTTTATGTGCTAGGCATTGTTGTGCACAGGGGCAACCAGACACAATAGTTAAATGACATTCACTTATTTACCTGGCTGGAATGTGAAAATAGCAAAGACTCCAACATGGTTTGTTCTGCATTACAGCATCTTTTAACTAAAAATCTGTTTGATGCATGTTCTAATGCATCAGTTCTTCGCCTATTTTCTGATTCCTGCTATGGACAAAACAAGAACATAAACATGGTGTCAATGCTTCTTTCTCTGAAAAAGCAATATTTTAGGAATCTGCTCATAACTCATACTTTCCCTGAACGAGGGCATTCCTACCTTCCAGCAGACAGAGTGTTTGGTCGGGTTCAGCAGGATATCAAGAACCGTGAGCAGATCCTGAAACCTGATGACTACAGAGACATTCTCAGCCAACATGGCAAAGTGTTTGTTTATGGCCAGGATTGGTCAGCTTTAGACTTCAAAGCAGAAGTAAAGAAATGTGTGAAAACATTAAAAACATTTAAAATAAGTGATGCTAAGAAAGTAATCATCAATTCTGATCATCTGGAAATAGCCCAATGCAGCTATCATTCTGAGCCAACCTCCCATAGCATACTTAAGAAGGGGAAGAAATGGGACACTTTTAAACCAAGCGTCCTAGCACCAAAAAACTGCGTGAAGCATGCTAAAAAGAGAGATGTTCTTCGTCTCCTAAATGCTGCAGGTGCAGAGGACACAATACTCACACAATATGAGACACTATTGAAAGATACTAGAGAAGATACTGCTCAATCTAGTGAAGATGACAGTTAAAATTTTTGTTTTCTGAACATTTTTTTTCTTTAAACATTCAATATTAAATAAAATAGTTGTGTTGTAGCATACTGCATAATAAAACATTGTATTTTGCCTTATTTTTTTAATTAAAACTTCCTAAATTAATTTTAAGTCACAATCATGAATTTTAAAACTTAATAGTTTACACCACAAATAACTTGACTTGTAAATTGTTTACATTACCATTCTCATTAAAATATCATTAACAAAACACGGTGTCGCAGCCAGGGATGTGAGGTAGCGAGGGAAAAAAAACTCTGTTAGGGGCAGATAGTAAACTCGACTTGGGAGAGGGGGCACATAATGCAAAATGGGGACTTTTGACCAAGGTAGGGGTGGGGGGTGAAGCGCCCCCCACACCACCACATGTGGCTACACTTATGCTGACACATATACAGAATTATTCAGATACAATTAATTATAAGATGTTTAGGTATTTTTTATTTAATTAACCTTCTATAATATCTGGTACGAGGAGATTTATCTATTTTATATGGATATACAGCATTTTGTTGTTAAGTAATAATTGGATATACAGCACTTTGAAAGTAAATACAAATTTATAAACAAAAATATACAATTTTTTTTATTTACTACATTTTTTATATTACCCTAATCTGATATACTTTATGTATATATACCATAAATGACAATTAGTTTTCCAAAAATTTAAGTCATAATTGTGTGGCAAAAAAGTTCAATTATCTCAATTCCACAAAAATGGATATACAGCATTTTGAATTTAAACTCTTCATATATATAAGTTATGTTTACACAATGTAGTGCAGTTTAACTGCAGCATAGTAAGAATTTGACTTTTTTTTTTCCTATTCCTACTCAGTGGGATTTGGTTGGAGTGACCAAAGTCCAGTGGAGTATCTGTACTGGGGTCAGAACCAACCCAGCGACTCTGATCCAACGATGCACCAAGTCTGTGTTAAGGTATGCAAACAAAAATAAAATTGTTTTACCTTGGTTGTTCTTTCTGAAGTTTGCACATACTCCTCATTGTTTATGTGTAAACAGGTTTATGTGTCCACAATTTATAACAAATAGTCTACTATTTAAATTGTACTACTGTTACACTATTTACTTATGGCAATAGCACTAAGAAATGTTTATAAAGCTTGTTTTAAAACAGTATCAGCTCATGTTTCACTAATGTAATAATGGCCACCTAAGCAATGGGCATTGTGTTCTGCTACATGGCAACAACACCATTGTCCATTTTTCCTGACATCTGTAGTTGCTACTTTACCTGTCTGACCAAATAGATATATAGGGCCAGTGAAGTGTCCAATGCCATGGCACACTAGGGGGATTATGTGGCCAGCACAATGCCTGGGCCACCTTTACTTTACACCAACTAATGTCAGGTAACCATCAGAGCTGGGATTCAAACCCAGGGCATTCGGTACACCAGCTGCTGAATGCACTGCACAGCTCAGCCACCATTCCAATGTTGTTTTATTCCATTCCCTCTCCCCATCCGCTACACCTTTTGCTTCTGTGTAAACATAAATATAGTCTTGTATTGTTCGATTGGTGATCCAAAGGTTCTGGGTTCGAATCCTGGTGGAGGCTAGGAATTTTTCCCTTGGACTTAAGGGTGTCCCTGAGTCTACCCAGCTCTGATTAGTACCAGCCATTAGTTGGGATAAAGTAAAGGTAGCTGGGCACTGTGCTGGCCACACATCCTTTAGTATGCCGTGGCCACAGAAACTGGTGAAGGGCTGCTTCACCAGCCCTAAGTTCAGTTTGTTCCGAAGGGTACTTCAATAGTGATCCTGAATTCTACTTTGTTTCAGGCTTCTCGACAAGACGGCACTTGGAGCGACACAGATTGCTTTGATAACATTCCATACATCTGCAAGAAACCTTCAAGTACAAATTTAACCTTTCTGGTTTGCATTAATTATTTTTCATTTGGTAGTTCATCCACAGTGGTACAAACTTTACCTTTATTTATATATTCTTTTTTGTTAGCTTTAGCAACATTCCCAACAGCCAACCCGACCCAGCCCGCGGGCCAGAACACGCCATACAACCCGACTCAAGGTGGCCAGAACACGCCTTACAACCCGAACAACACGCCTTACAACCCGAACAACACGCCGTACAACCCTTACAACACACCGTACAACCCAAATAACACACCCTACAACCCTGGAGGTCAGAACACCAACGGTCAGGTGACACCAGCTCAAAATACACCTGGATCTCAACCAGCCACTCAGAAATATACTAGTGACAATGGCGGAGGTGGTCAGTATCCGATTAATCTTATCTTATATATTATAGACGCTCCTTCTATAAATTAAGATTATTGCGTCCTAAGCTCATCCGTGGTTTGAGTCTAGTCTTGCATTATTATTAATGTTTTAAGTTACTGGTTTTCCTGCTTTGTTCAGGCAAACCATTCCATGCCCGAATGCCACTCGGGAAGAAAGAGTACTTATATGCATTTGTTCTCGCATAAGGGAAAAGGAAAGTGTTTTTGTCTTTATGTTCATATTAGTTCTGTATTTCTAAATTAGTGATGAATGCCTTATGTATTATTACATAGTTGAATAATAATTGAATCAATTACTTAAATTTAAATCTATAGCTATTTTTTGAGGCCTGGGGACATTGGTGGTCTAGCAGTTGCCTGATTGACTTGCCTTTCCCAAGGTCCCAGGTTTGAAGCCTGCTTCAGCTCGAATGGGTACCTGACATTAGTTGGTGGGGTAAAGTATAATAGGGCTGCTGGACATTGGGCTGGTCACATAATCCCCTTGTATGCAATGGCCAAGGAAACTAGTGAGCACAGCATCCAGCAGTCTTGGAGATATGATAAGATCCCATATAAAGATAATGTATCCAACCCCTTATCAGGCTACACCCTGGACTTTAAGGAGTTGGAGGGCTTGTCTTTTTTTTAAAAGACTTGTACATTCTGCACGCACTGTACTTTAATTACTATACTACTCTCAGGGGTGACCTTTTCTGTGTGCACTGCACTACGAGTGTATTTTAATTTCTGGGCATCATTTGGTAATAGAAAGTTATGAAACAATGGGCAGAGACATGAGATAAAATAATGCTGTGTTCCTCTCTCATGAGGCATTGTGGCCTAGCAGCAGCACATTCAGCTAGCTCACAAAAGGTTCCGGCTTTGAATCCGCTGGTAAACGCTGGGATTCGTTCCCAGTTCTGGAGGGTGTCCCTGGGTCTACCCAGTTCTGGAGGGTGTCCCTGAGTCTACCCAGTTCTGGAGGGTGTCCCTGGGTCTACCCAGTTCTGGAGGGTGTCCCTGGGTCTACCCAGTTCTGGAGGGTGTCCCTGAGTCTTCCTAGTTCTGGAGGGTGTCCCTGAGTCTTCTTAGTTCTGGAGGGTGTCCCTGAGTCTTCTTAGTTCTGGAGGGTGTCCCTGGGTCTACCCAGTTCTGGAGGGTGTCCCTGGGTCTACCCAGTTCTGGAGGGTGTCCCTGGGTCTACCCAGTTCTGGAGGGTGTCCCTGAGTCTTCCTAGTTCTGGAGGGTGTCCCTGAGTCTTCTTAGTTCTGGAGGGTGTCCCTGAGTCTTCTTAGTTCTGGAGGGTGTCCCTGGGTCTACCCAGTTCTGGAGGGTGTCCCTGAGTCTACCCAGTTCTGGAGGGTGTCCCTGGGTCTACCCAGTTCTGGAGGGTGTCCCTGAGTCTACCCAGTTCTGGAGGGTGTCCCTGGGTCTACCCAGTTCTGGAGGGTGTCCCTGGGTCTACCCAGTTCTGGAGGGTGTCCCTGAGTCTTCCTAGTTCTGGAGGGTGTCCCTGGGTCTACCCAGTTCTGGAGGGTGTCCCTGAGTCTACCCAGTTCTGGAGGGTGTCCCTGAGTCTACCCAGTTCTGGAGGGTGTCCCTGGGTCTACCCAGTTCTGGAGGGTGTCCCTGAGTCTACCCAGTTCTGGAGGGTGTCCCTGGGTCTACCCAGTTCTGGAGGGTGTCCCTGAGTCTTCCTAGTTCTGGAGGGTGTCCCTGAGTCTTCTTAGTTCTGGAGGGTGTCCCTGAGTCTTCTTAGTTCTGGAGGGTGTCCCTGAGTCTTCTTAGTTCTGGAGGGTGTCCCTGGGTCTACCCAGTTCTGGAGGGTGTCCCTGAGTCTTCCTAGTTCTGGAGGGTGTCCCTGAGTCTTCTTAGTTCTGGAGGGTGTCCCTGGGTCTACCCAGTTCTGGAGGGTGTCCCTGAGTCTTCCTAGTTCTGGAGGGTGTCCCTGAGTCTTCTTAGTTCTGGAGGGTGTCCCTGAGTCTTCTTAGTTCTGGAGGGTGTCCCTGAGTCTTCTTAGTTCTGGAGGGTGTCCCTGAGTCTTCTTAGTTCTGGAGGGTGTCCCTGAGTCTTCTTAGTTCTGGAGGGTGTCCCTGAGTCTACCAAGTTCTGATTGGTACCTGAATTTACAGGAAAGTGCTGGCCACACATTTTTGAGACAGATGAGTAGCTGATATTATTTTGGGCAAAGTAAAGCTGGCTGGGAAACGTGTGCTGTGGCCACAGAAACTGGTGAATGCTACTTCAAACGTCCTATGGCCACAGAAACTGGTGAATGCTACTTCCAACGTCCTATGGATCAATTTGGTCTGAAGGGATTACTGCTATTATTTCGCTCTCTTTGTTTCAATACAAGTAATTTTATTTTAACGAATACTTCTCCTGCAGGCTCCGGGATGAGTGGTGGCTCCATCGCTGGAATAGTCATCGGCTGTGTGGCCATCGTGGCTGTGGCAGTTACCATCATGTTCGTGGCCAGGAAGTACTTCAACTTCCAGACCGTGCTGAACAAGCTGCCGTTCACCTCCTCCGCCTCCAGCGGCGGCGGCGCTTCAGGCTTCGACAACGCCACCTACAGCACCACAGCTGGGGAGAAGGTCAACCTGCAGTTCACTGATGCCTAAACAGCCCCCCCCCCTCCCGCTCCCCCCTCCAAGCACCCAAAGCCTAGGGTGTGATAATTTATGACAATTTAAAAAAGTTTATGCCATAGCAGGATTGAAGAAATAATTATGGGTTTAAGTGTGACTTTTGAAATTTATGCAAGTTTCTTTCTTATCTTTCATTACTATACTTTGTAATTGCTGCTAAACGAGAAATTGTATTCACATTAGCAGTGTTTTAGTCTGCCCAGTAGGCCGTGATAATGTTCTCCCAAGGCATAACAGCTGTAAATTAGACAACTCTAGTTACTAGTATAAATTACATTTAATGTTCATATTTTCTTTTCTTTTTTTTGATTATGCTCTTGGTTTTATAATGTTACGAAGAAATTACAAACTTGTCATTTTACTAAATCATTTTAAATTTCTTTAAGTGAATGTATATATTGTGTCTGTGTAATAATTTGTGTATGTTGTATGTGATTATTTGTTTTTTGTATTTGGTGCAATAAACATATTTATCTTCTTTAAAATAAAACAATTGAATAAATGGATTGTTGTTTTTCTATTCAATGTGATTTTAATATTCCCATCTTGTGTATCCTTGATTGCTGTTGTGTGTTGACTCCAGTAAAGTTGAATGCTTGTTGCTTTTAGAATACTAACTTGGTAAAATAAATAAATAATGTATTAAATGCTCAAGATATGAGTTTACTTAAACACATGTTTCTTAATCTACAAAATAAATATAAATTTTATTTGTTCCCTGAGTGCTTTACCTATAATACCATACTTTAAAAAAGCATAATCATATTACAGATAAGCTTAAAATGCAATTATCTTGTATGTGTAGAAGAAGGGTAAAAAACAAAATGAATTTTCTTTGCAAGCCTTATCCTAACTTATATGTTACAGATGCTCATTCTATACAGAATATTATTGCATCATAAGCTCATCTATGGTATGAGTCTAGTCTTAAGTTTTGAGTAGTGTTTTGAACAATGTTAAGTTACTGTTTAAGTCTTGATGTGTATTATGTGTAAACACCCAGTATATGTTTGTATTAGTAACCAAATGCAAAATTCCAGCACACAAATATACAGGTGCAGACATAGCAGAAGTGGAAAGTTATAAAACTCACTCAAGTAAGGCATGCAAACTATCTTTATTCTAATGGATGCTTTTTCAGAACAGACACATAAAAAATAACTTTTTAAAGTTTATTTATTGTGTTGCCTGTTCTTTAATTTAGTCTATTAGGTCACTGTAAATAAAGTTATAGTATCTGACTTGAAAACAAAATGGATATATGGTGATGTAATTTTAGATTGTCATTACATCTAACCTACAAAATGTAAAAAAAAAGTCTTGCAGGTAATTCTTGCCAGAATTGTTTTTATTGAAGCTAAATATCAATATTATTATTTGAACAAAACAAAAGTTATTGTGACACTACTGTATTTATACTATTGATTTATTAGCCAGGTGACTTAATGCAAAACCAACACAAAAAGATCAAGCAAAAAAAAATGTTTTTATTTCCTTGAGAATTACTACATCATGCAATCTGAGATTTTTCTGAGACAAAATTTGTTTCCATAAATAGCCGGAGATCAGAATAATAAAATGTTTAGAAAGACATTTTTACTGTACAATCACATGAAGGGGAGGTAATTACTAAAACAAACACAATAACACTTGTTACTTCACCACTTGTTTCAATCTGCTTTGTTATAATAAGTCAAAGCAGTCAATGTTTAGTGGTTATTATCACTATTGTGGTAGCTTCTTAAAGGTGGTGTTCTTTCTTCTATTTTTACATTTAGTTGGTTTTACAAAACATATTCAGCTTTATAAAATGAAAAAAAGTAAACTTTACAAGTGACTTCCCAAACTTAATGAATTTTCTTAGCTAGACCATTGATTTACCAAAGTTTTTCTCATAACAACCCTTCTCCCACATACCCTTCCCTATTTAAAAATAAAATAGGCTACATCAATAGTGAATATTTGACTGCATAATGCAAACAAAACAACTAATCTTTATATAAAAATTTTATTTATGGAAAAAAAATATTTGTATTGACAACTTTAAAATTCAGAGCTGGACAAATCCCTTTTATAAAGCCACTACGCTTTTTGAGAATTCTTATATGAAGTCTCTCTATTTTAATTATCATAGAGAGGTTTTGTTCACACAATCAGTGCATAGATCTATATCATAATAATCATATATTCTGTGGGTACTGATTATTTTGAGAATTTGTCCACCTCTGAGGCACAATAACAATAAAAAAAAAATGCTTTTGTAGATTCTCAGACTGTTTAGATGTTATTTAGAATTTGAAGAAAAAATTTTAAGTGAGAGAGTCTTAAGATAGTTGGAAGCTGTATTTAAATATCTAGATAGTTTCAACTAAAGAAATCTGAAAGAGTTGTATGAGGGGTGGGGGGGGGGGGGGGGGAAAGGATCACTGAGAATAAGTTTATTACTCAGGAAAATTAGAACAGTTTTTAACTTACACTTAATCCAGTAACAAGAATTTTAATTAGTAAATTAGCATGAAATTAAAACCACAAGCTTTTTCTTTTGTACGACTTCATTTATATATTGGCTATGGATAAAAAATATTTACAGCCTGGTTCTAATTTTTCTGTTATAACTTTTTCTTTTCTAAACATTTATTATATAGTACTTTAAAAAGCTCATATTACGTTATATATTTTAAAAAAATCTTGATATATTTGCTTTATATTTCAAAAGGCTGAGATATAAAAATTGAACTGATGAACTAACAGGAAATGAACAATACTATCAATTGTGTGGGCTTCCTTTTTACTCCTTTATTAAAACAAAGTGCTTCCTAAAACAAAGGTAAAGATGGTCAGACTTTGAACAAGACGTAAACTTTAAAATAAAAAAATCAACATTGAGACTTTGCAGTAATTTTAATACATTACAATCCATAAAAGTAATTTCTAAAATAGACAAAAAAATATGTTAATTTACAGCTATTCATTATATTGAAAACTTGTTTTTATCGAGTGGTGTTATTAATTATTGGTTTTGAAACATCAACAAAAAGCTATTAAATAAAATTACAGCTACTGTTACTTAGGAAGTAAAAATTGTCTCTTTTTTGTTTCACACATGGTTCTTATTTTTCAATTGGTGGCTGGTCAGCAGGTTTAGGGAGACAGTTGCAACCAATAACAGTTTCAAACTGAAAAAAAACAAAAACAAGTATTGACTTCAAGCGCTGCAGGGTTTAGGAGTGATGCTTGGAGACTGAATAGGTTCATTTACTAAGCTTATAGTAATTAAGTAAAGTACCTGTCGGACCAAACTGATCGTTTCTGTGGCCTTGGCATACTAGGGGATGAGTGGCCAGCACAATGCCCAGCCCCCTTTACATTACCCCAACTAATGTCAGGTATATCTTTCTTTTTTCTCTCTCGATGGTGTTGAATGTTTATAGAATGTTTGATCCGAAGGACAGTGTTGTTGCATGTTCATAAAATGATTAATATAAGCGGCAGTGTTTTACATTATAGAAAATGTATTAAGGTTTTATACCCTGAAGGTGTTGGACTTTTTTTTATATTGATAATCTAAACTTAGCCTAGCTTGAAGCTTCATCCACTTCTGCCTTTATGAAATAAGGAGTGAATGGGAGAGTGAAATATAACTTCTATAATTGCCACTATTATTCTTAGAGTATCTCTTAAAGTTATTTCCTAATAATAGGCAGTATTTCGTTTCAGTAAAATTGGGAGATATTGTTTAAAGTTTAAATTACCAAATATAAAGTGTTAGCGAAAGAAAAAACTTGACTTGCGCTCTTTCAGCCAACAAGATAACAGGGAGATAACTCTGATCTTTACCATACAAAAAATCTTAGCAAGTAGTCTTAGAGATTTTGCAAGAGCTGAATAATATTAATGCTATTAATATCTCACTTGTACGGCTAGTTATTAATAATAATGATAATGGTCATTTCTTATAGACATTTCTTTTTCAAAGACTCTCTTGTCTCAGATTCTCTCAGTGTCTGAGGTAAACTGTTCCATAATATATCAACAGTGTCAACCGGACTGGGTATAGACCTTCATGTGGGAAATCTGCAAAGGATCGGGAGGGGGGGAGCTCTAAAGAGATTTCAGAGGATCCTCAGTACTTGACGGACGAATGTATATGCTGTGGTCAACCTCACAATTAGACAAATACAGTAAGTGGACTCACAGTGTGCTCAAAGTGTTTCCCATCTGGGCAGTTCATGATGGCTTTGGCTGATCCTTTCTCGTTGCCAAAGCAGCAGAGCTCAGCCTCCTCGTCGCAGCCTCCGTAGCAGGAGCCGAAGTTGATGTGGCGGTCAGCGGTGCAGCCGCTGATGGTCTCAATCCTATAGTCTCTGACAAGACCACACTTGACGGGCTTATCTGAATTTGGTCAGAGAACAAGACAATCACGTTTCATGTTCAAAATGCACATCTTTTAAAAAACCTAATCATACAGTATTACATGCTGGCATATATCTCTTGAATGTAAACTACTTTATCTTCATATTTATGAATCAAAGAGGCAGTAAGTAAAGTACCCTTCGGTACTGATCGTAGGGCTGGTGAAGCAGCGTTCGCCAGTTTCTGATGCCAAGGCATACTAGGGGATGTGTAGCCAGAATAATGCCCAGCTGCCTTTACTTTACCCCAACAAATGTCATGTACCCATCAGAGCTGGGTAGACTCAGAAACACCCTCAAGTCCCGGGAAAAAACCCTAGCCTGCACCAGGATTCGAACCAAGGACCTTCAGATCGCCAGTCGAACGTTCTGCCGCTCAGCTACCAAGGCAGTAAGAAAGAGCATAAAAATAACAAGGCAACTAAAAAGGTCAAGAATGTCTTCTTGGACTAGATAAATAAAAAGAAGAACCAGACTGAGGTATATCACTGTATTAATTCATTTGCTAAATCTTTTGTTAGAACAAATAAATTCATTGTTGAACAACTGAGGGTGGTTTCCAAGTTCGGCAATCAAGCAGGCGCCACTGCCTGTTCATGCTTGGAAGAACCAAGATCGTCATACATATTACCTTCAAGTTTGGCTCAGGCACACTGTGACAAACTTTTAAAACGACAAACTTCTCTAGGCTTGACAAATATTGTGTGACAATTCAACAAAGCCTATGCAGCAGAGGTGTTAAATGCCCAGCGCTATTAGGTCTATTTTTCAATTAACAGGGTAGTAGACAGATGTCCCTATTAACAACATAGCACAAGTTGCCTATCGATGGCAGGGACAAGAGTTGGAATAAAAGTCATACTAAACACAACACAAATTCATCACGAACGAACACTATCTGGTTCCCAGGTCAGGTCACTCCATGACCTGGGCGCCCACTTCATGTTTGCCTTACGAGGCAGCATCAAAAGATGTTTCCAAACACTTCTTTAAGGCCTGTTAACTCATTGTATCATATGATTCATCTTCACAGGAAGAGCTTGGCATACTGGTCACTTTTTGGGTGTCTGCTAATCTAATCATTAGATCAGTCCTTTTCTTACCACAATCAACTGCGGAGTAATCATAGACATAAACAAACACAAAAGGAAATACCTTCACAAGCTCTTGGTTCCAGAATTTCATAATCATTTGTCTTCATCTCACAGATAGCTGCCTCCAGTTCACACTCGTTGTCATAGGTCTGAGAATTTAGGAAATACAAGTTTAACAGGAATAAAGTGACTTTCATAAAGAAATAATTTGTAAGAGAAATTGTATAAACACAGTGCTGAAATATTAAAAAGAAGTAAGCCTAAGAAGGATATGATTTGATCATAGGGCAAATTTGATCATAGGTGAAGCAGCGTTCACCAGTTTCAGTGGCCATGGCATACTAGGGGATGTGTGGCCAGCACAAAGCCCAGCCACCTATACTTTATCCCAGCTAATGTCAAGTACCCATCAGAGCTGGGTAGACTCAGGGACACACTCTAGTCCAGGGAAAAAATCCTAGCCTTCATCAGGGTTTGAACCCAGGACCTGTGGTACGCCAGTTGAACATGCTGCCACTCTGCCTTTGTGCCCCACGAAATGTAGTTTTAGTAGTTGTGGAGTCATTGCTCCAGTAGTTGTGGAGTCATTGCTCCAGTAGTTGTGGAGTCATTGCTCCAGTAGTTGTGGAGTCATTGCTCCAGTAGTTGTGGAGTCATTGCTCCAGTAGTTGTGGAGTCATTGCTCCAGTAGTTGTGGAGTCATTGCTCCAGTAGTTGTGGAGTCATTGCTCCAGTAGTTGTGGAGTCATTGCTCCAGTAGTTGTGGAGTCATTGCTCCAGTAGTTGTGGAGTCATTGCTCCAGTAGTTGTGGAGTCATTGCTCCAGTCTCTAGAGATGTGTTAGACATGGCTAAGAGCTTCAGTGCCACGAGCCTCTGCTTAGCCAGACTAGAACTCCCTTTGAACATCAAGTTCTAGAACTATATGTAAATTAGAAGTCTTGGATGTAAACTCAAAATGTTGAGGGAAGTATAGTAAAGGTATCTGAGGAGATCAATGCCAACTCATCCAGACTTAACTGGCAAGCACTGGCCAATCATGATTATTGTCAAGTAAGCTTGAATTCTCATGACTTACATCAATATAGTTTGCGCTTCATTCATATTCCATTACTTTAAAGTTTAGATTATTGATCATCATTTTGTCCATTTTAAATTTGGAAATTTTTTTTGAAATAAAGTTATCAAAGGCTCTTTTCAAAATCTAGAATGTAACTTTCAAGTATTTTTAATGTCAATTTCAAGTATTTCTTTTTTAACTCTAGAATGTAGCTTTTCTATTTTTGTTTTCAAAATCATTCTATTGTAGTTTTTTAAGTAGGGCCTATTTTTTTTTTTTAAATTTAGAATGTAACTTTTCAAGTATTCATTTCAAACTCTAGAAAGTAACTTTTGAATACTTTTTTTTCAAACTCTGGAGTGTAACTTTTTAAGTAGGTCTATTAATTTCATGTAGGCTAATATATTCTAAATGTTCTTACTTTGATGATATTGGTTACTCTGGTACAGATAGGTTTAGAGTCAAACAGTTCACAGGTTGGGCACTGACATGATGGCTTGTTGTTGCTATCGGCAACACACACCTTGCCGGGCTCCAGGCAGGTATCCTGCTTGCAGGGACCTTGATTTTTTTAAAAAAAATGGTAACAATATCTAAATTAATCAAGCTTTGATAAAACTCTCAAATTTTAAAACAAAATACACACAAGTCGCAACTTTTACATTTTGATGCAAGTCTTTGAAATGCCGACACTTAAAAGTTTTTTATTTTGCTAAAATATAATAGATTTCATTGCCTAGGACACTTTATGGTTCCGTTTGTTGTGCTTTCACACTGCTTTCTGTATCATAGCACT
This sequence comes from Anisus vortex, assembly GCA_949126835.1. NCBI lineage: Eukaryota > Metazoa > Mollusca > Gastropoda > Planorbidae > Anisus > Anisus vortex. Next base: position 6,745,947 of record OX421500.1, read on the forward strand.
ACACTATATATAAAATTAACCAAAAATCTCTTGTGTTGGAAATGCCAAACGTTGTGTTACCGTTGGGACATGAGTTGTAACAAGGAATGTACTCCGTGTCGTGGATCTTTTTGTCCGGGTTGGGCACATAAACATCCCTGGTTCTGTTTCTTGTTCCCTGTTTGCAGGCCTCGCTGCAGTCACCCCAGTCACTCCAAGGTCCGGTGGCAGCTGAACAAGTAATGAAAAACGAGTGTGTTGCCAACTCTAAATATTTTCTCCAACATACATTTTTTAATGAAACATTGAGAGCAGGGAAATTAATTACACATTATTTCTGTTTAAAAGAACACCATCTATTTCAAGTAAATATCTGTAGGTCTATCTATCTATCTATCTATCTGAACTTGTATCTATCGCTATCTTTTTTTTTACATATGATACTATTATATTTTATTGAACATGAGGAAATATATCATGCCCTGTATTATAAGCAAAACATTATATAATTAGCGCTAATGTTAATAAGGTAACATCACAGAGATACAAGGCAGTGAGTATTTTTTTAGCAGGTGGGAAAACTCACGTGTTCCTTTTCCTGGGCATGGCCTGCCTTTATATTCAACCTCTACTGTTGTCTCAATGTCAGCTTCGCAGGTGGCTTGCTTCATGTGGCAGACACTGGTGTAGGTGATCTTATTGGTGGCGCACACAGTCTCTGTGAAGGTGAAGGTGTCACAGGTAGTTAACAACATGTTACGATGTAACATGAATTATAACACGCGTTTATATGAAATACTTCATAAAGTGTATTAATGGAGTCTAACAGTGTGTCTCTGTCATGAATTGGTATAACAGTGTGTCTCTGTCATGAATTGGTATAACAGTGTGTCTATGTCATGAATTGGTATAACAGTGTGTCTATGTCATGAATTGGTATAACAGTGTGTCTATGTCATGAATTGGTATAACAGTGTGTCTATGTCATGAATTGGTATAACAGTGTGTCTATGTCATGAATTGGTATAACAGTGTGTCTATGTCATGAATTGGTATAACAGTGTGTCTATGTCATGAATTGGTATAACAGTGTGTCTATGTCATGAATCGGTATAACAGTGTGTCTATGTCATGAATTGGTATAACAGTGTCTCTATCATGAATTGGTATAACAGTGTGTCTATGTCATGAATTGGTATAACAGTGTGTCTATGTCATGAATTGGTATAACAGTGTGTCTCTGTGATGAATTGGTATAACAGTGCGTCTATGTTATAAGGTGGTATAACAGTGTGTTTCTGTCATGAATTGGTATAAAGTGTGTCTTTGTCATGAATGAGAATTGGTATAACAGTTTTTGTCTGTCATAAATGAGAATTGATATAACAGTTCGTCTCTGTCATGAATTGGTATAACAGTAATTTTCTTTCATGAATGAGAATTGGTATAACAGTGTGTCTATGTCATGAATGAGAATTGGTATAACAATGTGTTTCTGTCATGAATGAGAATTGGTATAACAGTGTGTCTCTGTCATGAATTGGTATAACAGTGTGTCTCTGTCATGAATTGGTATAACAGTGTGTCTATGTCATGAATTGGTATAACAGTGTGTCTATGTCATGAATTGGTATAACAGTGTGTCTATGTCATGAATTGGTATAACAGTGTGTCTATGTCATGAATCGGTATAACAGTGTGTCTATGTCATGAATTGGTATAACAGTGTGTCTCTATCATGAATTGGTATAACAGTGTGTCTATGTCATGAATTGGTATAACAGTGTGTCTCTGTGATGAATTGGTATAACAGTGCGTCTATGTTATAAGGTGGTATAACAGTGTGTTTCTGTCATGAATTGGTATAAAGTGTGTCTTTGTCATGAATGAGAATTGGTATAACAGTTTTTGTCTGTCATAAATGAGAATTGATATAACAGTTCGTCTCTGTCATGAATTGGTATAACAGTAATTTTCTTTCATGAATGAGAATTGGTATAACAGTGTGTCTATGTCATGAATGAGAATTGGTATAACAATGTGTTTCTGTCATGAATGAGAATTGGTATAACAGTGTGTCTCTGTCATGAATTGGTATAACAGTGTATCTCTGTCATGAATTGGTATAACAGTGTGTCTATGTCATGAATTGGTATAACAGTGTGTCTATGTCATGAATTGGTATAACAGTGTGTCTATGTCATGAATTGGTATAACAGTGTGTCTATGTCATGAATCGGTATAACAGTGTGTCTATGTCATGAATTGGTATAACAGTGTGTCTCTATCATGAATTGGTATAACAGTGTGTCTATGTCATGAATTGGTATAACAGTGTGTCTCTGTGATGAATTGGTATAACAGTGCGTCTATGTTATAAGGTGGTATAACAGTGTGTTTCTGTCATGAATTGGTATAAAGTGTGTCTTTGTCATGAATGAGAATTGGTATAACAGTTTTTGTCTGTCATAAATGAGAATTGATATAACAGTTCGTCTCTGTCATGAATTGGTATAACAGTAATTTTCTTTCATGAATGAGAATTGGTATAACAGTGTATCTCTGTCATGAATTGATACAACAGTGTGTCACTAGTGTGTCACTGTTATAAATTATAATGTCTTACACTGTTTCTCTTTATGAGTTATCCAACAAGGCGTTTTTGTAGTGAATTGTTTTAAAAGTGTCTGTTACAAATCAGTAAAAAAAAACAGCATGTGTCTGTGTAATGAATTAATCTAACAATTGGTCTCTGTTATGAATTGTTATAATATTGTGTCTGTGTTAAGAATAGGTCTGACAGAGTGTCTCTGTTATGAATGGTTTAATAATGTGTCTTTTTTTATGAATAAGTTTGACAATGTCACACTGTTATCAATTATTCTTACATTATTTCTCTGGTTTGAATGGATTCTCCTTATATTCGTTAAAAAAAAACAAAACAACTTATTATGGACACATTATGCCCACTGGTGATCTAACTTCTACAGTAATTGCACAAATGTTCAGCTCAGCTACTGATTTTCCTGGTTTGTTCAGGCAACCAATTCCATGCCCGAATGCCACTCGAGAAGAAAGAGTACTGTTACACTTTCCCTCTAACACTAGTTCTACAAATACTCACCGTCAGAGTATGAAGAGGTTGAATTCTCACAAGTTGGACAGGAACACTTGGGTTTGCCATTCTCTACCGAGCAGTTGGAGTATTGTTTCTCGCAGATAACTGTAGAGCAGGAACCTGTAGGGAAGTTTCCACAATATCAGATTAGAAAGAGAAAAAAAAAGAGAATAACAAACATACAATCTGACATAACAATTATTTTTTACTTCATGAAAGTCATGCACTATTATGTTTGTTAGGCAAGCTTAGCGTTTTTTCCAGGCAAGCTAAATGTTTCTCTTTGTACGAATAACGTTGTTCTGGGTAAGCAGAACATTTTTCTGGACAAGTAGAACGTCGCATTGGGTAAACCGAATTAATTCTTAGTCAGTGTATGTGACCTTACATGACATGAACTTGACTGAATGATCTGGATCGCATTGTTGCATATCATTAAAAAAACAAAAAATCTTTTCTTAAAGTGCAGACATTTAAAAGAAAAGAATAGATGATGGAGAAATCGAAATAACTTTAAGATCTAGGCTGCTTAAGTAAAGAATTTATCAGCTGTTGTTCTTTTACTTTTCGATTTTCAGGTATTCTTTAGCCAAGACATGTCAAACTTAAAAAAAAGTAAAGTAGCCTTCGGACCAAACTGTTCGTAGGGCAGGCGAAGCAGCGTTCACAAGTTTCAGTGGCCATGTCATACTAGGGGATGTGTGGCCAGCACAATGCCCAGCCGTCTTTACTTTATCCCAACTAATGTCAAGTACCTACCAGAGCTGGGTAGGCTCAGGGACATCCTCAAATCCTGTGAAAAAAAATCCTAGTCTCCACCAGGATTTGAACCCAGGACCTTCGGATCACCAGTCGAATGCACAACCGAGCCCCATGAAAATGAAAAGACCAATAATTGTAGCAGCGTTCTTTGTATTACATATTCCATACATGCGTGGGTCACACTAACAAACATAGAATTGTTGAGTTGACAAGTTGGAAGTTAACCCTTCCCGTACCGACCTACTTCTATCTATGCTGCCTTCAGTTCCGCTATATACGCGCCCGGGACTGTAAAGGTTAAGATGAAAGTTTATTACATCAATATAACAGACCACAGAGTCCACGTAAATCACAATATTCACAATATAATAAAATGTTCAATAATCCTTGATTTCAATGATTTGCTAAAATACATATATGAATAGTCAATATAGTATCAACTGACTATAAACTCTAGATCACAAATACAACTACATTTACTTTACTAAGTCCATAACTTGAGACTTGACTAAATAAATCCAAGTCCATAAATTGCTCATCAGAGCTACACGAACCATATTCAGACCTGTAGCATCAATATTATTATAGTATGAAAGGTCTTTGAATCACTGACCTTGGCAGGGACCTGGATATTCCACTTTCAGGTCAGTGTTTCCTGCTTTACATCCAGAGATGGACAGAGACCTGTAGTTGGCGTAGGTCAAACCATCAGAGCCACACACCTGGGGGAGACAACTCATTTTTGATTCATATATATGTATATATATATATATATATATATATATATATATAATATATATGTGTGTATATACAAGCTAAAAAGTCTTTTGTACATATTATTAAGAGGAGACAACTCTCCACTGAGTGTACAAACACAACAATAAATTTATGTGCACAAATGTCACAGCAAGCTATTTCTGCTGTTCATATGTCAGTACTTGTAGCTTAAAACTTAAATATTATTTTAAAAAAAGCAAAATAAAAGAAACAATTTAGTGAAAATAATATATTTACCAATGAAATGAAAATATTCATACCTAACTATAAAACATTTTTACCATAGACCTTTATAAATACACTGATACAGATGGGATATTTAGGTTAAATTGGAACCCATAATAAACTCATTTTCATTTAAATTCTTACTTAATTAAAAAGTAAATTTAAAAAGTTAATTGAAAGGTAGTTTTAAATAGTTCATATTACAAACACTTTTAAATAAAAAACAATGACATTTTATTTGAGGGAGATAGAGAGTGTGAGAGAGAGGTAGAGAGAGAGTGAAACAGAAGGAGAGAGTGTGAAACAGAAGGAGAGAGTGTGAAAGAGAGGGAGAGAGAGAGATGAAAAGAACGAGTGAGTGGAAAATGAGAAAGAAAAAAAAAGCCTTTGGTCTATTAAATCATTGCTTCTGAAATGTTCTATTGCAGAGTTTCCCAAAAGTTTCATTTTTTTGCCACCCAGTTTTTTTGAAACTTCTACTACATGACCTACTTACATTTTATTTAATGCGAGAAATACATACATTAAAAACATTTCCATTTAATATAAAATTTTAACCTCCCATCAATATAAAAATGTAAGTTATAATATTATAATTCTTTTAGAGCTAATGATATAAAACTCTTTCATTGCTGATAATATTATACACATTCTTGTTGTGATAATAGTAATTTCCATTACTTTATAAAACTAAATTATAACCTAATAAAGATCATCTGAACAAACATTATGAAGCAACATTAAGATAAGTGGGACATGGGCCAAGCTTTTTAAATAAAAAGGTAAAAAGATTGTCTGCAAAAAATGACAAAGGTAGTACATTAAATAATTAAATCTACATTTAATTAAAGGGATGATAAGGGAGTAAAACAGAATGGGTTAACAGGGTGAAAGTTGATACAGCTTATTGAACGAGAGTCTTCTTTTTCTAGAGAGAGAGAGAGAAAGAGGGAGATAGAGAGTGAGAGAGAGAGGTAGAGAGAGTGTGAAACAGAAGGAGAGAGAGGGAGAGGGAGGGAGAGATGTAGGGAATGAGTGAGTGGAAAATGAGAAAGAAAAAAAAAGCCTTTGGTCTGTTAAATCGTTGCTTCTGAAATGTTCTATTGCAGAGTTTCCCAAAAGTTTCATTTTTTGCCAATTCTACTACATGACCTATTTTATTGCATTCATAGCCAACAAGTAGAAAAGGTACATACATTTCCAGATAATTTACATGTGATATAGTAGCTCGAGACAATAGCTGCCTATAGCTAAAAAAAAAGGTTCACGCACAACAAAATGTCGGCTTGTTAGCCCAAGTAACTGTCATAGATCGATTGCTAGTGCACCATGGATGATTTACCCCAAATTTGGAAACTCCCCCCCCCCCTTCCAGTTTCGCGATACAGTGATTTTGCTTTCGTGAATCGGTTTAGCGACACATATACTTAGGGATAAAGTCTAGTCTGGAAGGGAAAAGCCATGACAGAACAAATAAAAGGTGTGGAAAAGACAGAGATAACAAGAAATTGACTCCAGACCTTTTTTAACCCTTACAGTCCCAAGCGCATTTATAGTCATCAACCTAATTCTTTCCCTCCATCCCGGGCTCGTATATTTTCATCAAAATACGAAATTCCCTGGAACCCAGGCACTTATATATTCCTCAAGGAAGGCTGTCTATGTAAAGCACAAAATAAAGGATTTGACCTTTCACCATAGTCTCTGGCAGAATATTTATTCGATAGATGAAGAGTTGAATTTTATTTTGCTTTTTAAATTACAAAATTGACCCATTACTGTTGTATTATAGAAAAAATGTCTGGGCCTTGGAGAGTAATTTGTAAAATAATGTCCGGTACTGAATGTAAGCATAGCAAGAAAGTAGGTCGGCACAGGACGGGTTGACAGATGCTTGAGAAATATACTGAAAATACAGTGGTGCGACAAGGTAGAAAGCTGTGGGAGAGGTGTGGACAGAGAACAGTAGTACAACAGATCATGGAAAGAAAGTGGAGATGGATTAGACACACCTTCAGGAAAGATAACACCAAAAGAGCTAGACAGGCCTTAGAGTGGAACCCCCCTAGATCCAAACCAGGTAGATCCAAACGTACACGTAGAGGAAGCATGTTGGATGAGGCTGGAAGAACTGGAAAGAGCTGGGAAGAATTGAAGCGACTGGCAAGAGACCGTGGGGAGTGGCGTGCTATGACAGTGGCACTATGTTCCACTAGGACCCCAAAGGACAGATGATGATGCTTATAACACAGTTACATTCAACGGGTTTGAAAGTTTTAAAGCCATAATTCATACAATAAAACCATATCACCACTTTGTATAAATAAATGAAACCAAAAAAAAAAGGTTCCTCTTCCACCATTGGCTAAGAGTTTCACCTTTCCATTATCATCACATTTCTCTCCCTGGCAGGCACAACACTTGCCATTGGGTGGAAGGGCTTGTGTTGTATCTCCTAACATATAAACATAGCATAGCCATACATATCTTACACACATAATATATTGTTTGATTAGATTTTGGTTTTTAAACTATCGAGTCTTATCACTGTATCTTAGGATTACGTTCACTGTGCAATATTGGTGCTGTTGGACAAACTCGGTAGTCTGACTTCAAGTAATGCTTCATATAATTTTATAATATAATATATCTGTCAGTTAAGGGCCTAATTAAGCTTTAATGGGATGTTACAAAATACATTTGACCAACTCTAATGATCATTAAGTAAACAAAAACAATATATAAAATAAACATTTGAGAAACCTAATGCCTGTATTTAGTTCTAATTATAGAAAACATATATGCATTCATTTACAATGGTACTGTTAAACAGCTAGAACGTATAACCAGCACTTAAAGCTCAATACAACAAATATGAATACACCAGCTTGGCAGCGTTTGCTTACACTTACATTAAGAGTGCACCGGTGGGCTAAAGCATGGGGGACAGCCCCTGTTGGGTGTCAGAGTGTCATTGCAGTGCCAAGAGCCTTCGAGACTCGGCGGGGAGGTAGCAATGAGCACAACAGCCTGTCTCAACCCCGCCCAGGTGCCTTGATGTTCAGGCATGTGTGCCTACTGGGCCACTTTGCAGGTATACGAGCAAGCAGCCACCGTGTTAATGATCCGAGGGAAATTCCGCCGGTGGGGAGAGAAGTGCGGCTGAGACCGTGGCCCCTTTTAGCGGGTGGCTAAGTCTCAGACAGGATACTGGTGTCCCCTACCCCCCTCCTCCCTCCTTGATCCATCTCTTAGCATCATCACGCCCTGGTCCTGAACTTTTTTTTAGACACTTAAAAATCGGCACCATTGTCTACATATCTCATTAAAGTGTTTACATATTGTTCAAGATTAATGTACAATTTCAAGAAGTGAATGTCTTCATGAACCAATGAACCAGACAGGAATCGTCTACTTACTGGCACAGCTTCCACTCGGATCCTTCTTGTACCCAGCGCAACATTCACACAGGAAAGCTCCGGGTGTGTTGACGCACTCAGAGTGGTTGCCGCAGTTGTCAATACCGTAGTCACATTCATCAATATCTGCAGAGGATAACACACACACACATACACACGAATAAATATTGACTCTGATATCACATCAAAAAGAGATTACTTCAATTTATCGTATAAAAATAAAGTTTATGAAAATTAAAATTTGAAAATAAATTCAGGGTATTTAAATGTATATCAGAAAGGTAATTGATGAATGTATAAAAACATACTAAAACAAAAAAAATATTTACACTTTTCCGTGGAAAGGAAGAGATAATAGTCATTTAATATCCGCCACAAGATTACCAAATAAACATGCAATATTGACTTATTTCCTTAAATTCCTTGTGGAACAAAGTGCCTCAATAGGCTTAGTAAGTAAAGTATATCTTGCCATCAAACCATGTTAGTTTATGGGGAATGTAAACAACGTTCACAAGTTTCATTGATCACTGCATTTAAGGGGGGTTAGGTTGCCGGTAATCCCCCCCCCCTCCCACAAACTAAAGTCAGGTAACCTTAAGTGCTGGGTAGACCCAGGAGCACCCTTCAGTACCCGGGGAAAAATCATTAAGTTAACATGAATTTGAACCCGGGACGTTCAGTGCAGCGATTCTAGAGTGCTGCCGCTAGACCACAGTGTCTCATACATGAAACAGAACAAGGTAATTTTATCGGACCAAAGTAATCCAAAGGACCAGTGAAGCAATTTCTGTTGCCACGGCATTCTAAAGGGATAGTGTGGCCAGCACAATGCCCAGCTTCCTTTACCTTGCATCCAACAAATGTCAGTTACCCATTCATACACGGAATGAAAGTGTTGTTCGTTGTTATGAATATACATTTAGAAATAAATAAACATAATAAATGGGTCATGTTTCAAGTTTTAAAGTTGTCCACAGCCAATAGAAGCCCACCTTTGCAGATTTCTCCACTCACGATGTAACCTTCTTTACAGCCACACTTGAATGAACCCGGGAGGTTGATGCAGGTCTGGCCAATCATGCTGCAGTCGTCGAGCCCGGTGGCGCACTCATCGATATCTGGGGGTTAAACAAATGTCACAGGTTGTTAGTAAAATAAAGTATCCCGTCGGACCGAATTGATCCAGAGGTTCTGTGGGCACGGCGTTCTATGTGATTGTGTGGCCAGCCATAAGCACAGCAGCCTTTACTTTACCCCAACTAAGGTCAGGTACCCATCAGAGCTGGGTAGGGTTAGCTGGAGGGACACCCTCCAGACCCTGGAGAAAAAACCTAGCCTGCACCAGGATTTGAACCCGGGAACGCCAGTTGTTATCACCAAGGCAACTCTATCTAATTTATGCATGGGAATGAGGAAAAGGGGGTGAAGTCATATTTTAAAATAATGTTTTTGGTCAATTTTTTTGTTGTCAATTTCTCTTGCCCACTACTTACTTCTTTTACATGAAATTAGAGAAACTAAGTAAAGTTCACTAAATTATAGGAAGTTCAAATCAATAGATTAATCTTCTTTTAGTAATGATACCTCTTCAAAAGTACTTATTTTTCCACTAAATTTATTAGCTGGCCTGCCTTTTTTGTCCCAAGACGCTACTGTTTTGTAGTAAGATTATATCATCTCTATCACAGCTAACAATTTGTTGACCAAAAAGTATTAAATGCCAGCGAGATGTTCAAAAAATGGAGCCCATTTAAAATACTTTTGAGACGTTATAAGTAAATGAAGACAACAAACAAGGTAGAATAAGAAAGAGCAATCTGGAATAAACAATCAAAAATGTGCCCTTCCTTCCTTAATGTGGCCACCGAACATTATTACAATTTTCTCACTTCACGACAATTCCAAAGATAAAGCTTAATATTTATTTTAACCTTTTGAGACCCTCATCTCTGGTTAAAGTTTTTAGGTTAAAATTAAGTTTTAGCAAAGACTATAATAAGATGGGCCGCTTGCTTTAATATTTCTGCTATTTGATGATTCGAATGACTTCTTTTCGTAATTCCCGATTCCCTTTTGTATTGTACACTTCCGTTTTATTTAATCCCTATGATTTTCTCAATGTAAAATTAAAATCATAAGTTGAATACAGCGGGAACCTTTAATGCAAGCGTAGGAGCGTAGAAGTCATATTAAGACAGCCTTATTGGTTTCGCAATGAAAAAAATAACATAATATAAGCTCTAAAAATAGAGCAAGCGATCCATCTTATTATAGTCTTTGATTTTAGACATGACATCACCTTCACACTGGTTGCAGTCTCCGATGAATCCCATCTTGCACTGACATGTACCGTTGACGCACTCCATGTTGGGGATGCTGCAGACAACGCCCGAGCAGTTGTCAGCTGTAAAGACACAAACAGAAACAATCGGTGTGAATGTGGTCATCTTAACATATCTTATATATTACAGACGCTCCTTCTATAAAGAAGATTACTGTCCTACTTAACCGTGGTCTGGAGTCTACTCTTGCATTTTGATCAGTCAGTGTTTTAAATGATGTTAAGATACTGGCTTTCATGGCTTAACCCATTCCATGCCCGTATGCCACTCGGGAAGAAAGAGAACTTATATGCATTTGTTCTTGCATATGGGTTAAGGAAAGTGTTTTTGTTCTTATGTTTATCTGAGCATTGTAACAGATTGTTATTGTGTTGTAATTAGAATTGAATGTCATTTGTATTATTACTACTTTACTCTTTGCCCTTCTATCATCTAGTGATTCTAGATTTAGTGATTTACCGTATATACTCGCGTATAAGTCGCACTTGTTTTACAGAAAATTTAGACAAAAAGTAGGGGTGCGACTTATACACCCGACACTGTTTTTGAAAAGTTCGAAAAACATCACTACTCTGTCATAAAGTTTCCTACATAACCCCTATAGTGGATTGGAGTTATGTAGAATTATTAGGATATGCCTTTATTTTATTATGTTTGTCTTATGCACGATTAAAACAATTTTTTAAGAAAAGTTTTCAAATTAAGGTGAATATTTATTAGTTTTTATGTTTAAAAGATATACATTTTTGAGTTATTAAAAAGCAGTGTAACCCGGGAAGTTGGGGTGCAACTTATGCGCGGGTCAATGACAACGTATAAGGAAAAACAATCTTAAACTAGGGGTACGACTTATACACCGGTGCGACTTATACGCGAGTATATACGGTAACTATCATCAATTTAAAATGTAGGCGAAATTCAGCGGTTAACATTTCAGTAAACAAAAGTAAATGCATGAAAGAAAAATAAATTGAACCATAAATGAAAGGTTTCTAGGATTATTTATGCATTTCTTTCACATTTAACTTTTTTTTTAAATCACTTAACAAAGGACTGATACATATCATATAATTTTCAAAGGCTCTCACTATAAAACAATATTTGTTGATTCATAAGCTTATGTGTGATTTTAGCATATAAACATAACATGCAATTCTAAATTTTCTCGAGTCATAAATATCACGTATTCCGGAGGAAACAGACAGATGTATATTTTGTATAAAAATCCTGTAAATACACCAAAACAATTTCGTTTATAATAAGTGAAATGTTTTTTCGCAGATACATACGTTCACATTTAGTCTGTCCTGGTTTCATGCTGTATCCCTCCGCGCAGTAACATCCAGTAACTCCGCCTTGAGTGCTGCACTGCTCATTCTCTTTGCACTCGACAGGGAACTCTCCGGTCAGGTTCTTGCCGAAGCACTTGATCTCACGGGAGCAGTCGGACAGGATAATCACATCGTTGGTCTGTGGGTGCCCCAAAAAATAAAATAAAAGGAATGTTGAGCTATAAAGTAATAAAAAAAAATGTTTAGAGTTGTGTTTGCTGTGCTGATGAACATTGTTAGGAGTTGAAAGTACGTAACTGTTCCAAGACTTTGAAAATTGTTCAGAGGGTTAAAGTAAATAACCTCATCTAATTCAGATCATATGGTCTATGAGGATTGTGAAGCAGCATTCATGGCATACAAGGGGATCGTGTGATCATCACAATGCCCATCCAAACTTTTGATCTTATATTTTTTTTTTTTTCATATATATTAAGTACATAGTTAAATTTACAAATGGTTTCTAATAAAACAAGTTCAAGTTTCAGTTTTCATAAATTATCATTCAGACAACCTTACTAGCCAAAGTGGCCCTATAGTTTAAACTGCTGTTCAGTCACGCTCATCAAGCCAGATTTTCCAGACACTTCTTATCAACCCTGCTGAGCTGATGTGCAGATTAAGTTTGGGTTAAGTTCCGGATGGCGTCCCCATGTTTATAACACTCACACATTGTGGTTTAGTGAGTAAAGGCATCACAAACCGTTTTAGTGAAATTCACTAGCTTTCCCAAACTTTGGTAAGTTTTACCAAACTCCCTGATTCACAAACTTTCACAACCCTTATAAACCCTGCATTACTAGTTTTCCCAACTAATGTCAAGCACCCTTTAGAGCTGGATAATCTAAGTGTCGCCCTACAGACCTGTATTTAGCCTGTCACTAGAACGCTGTGTCCCATACACGAGACTTGTGTCCATAGATAAAACAAAAAGATGTTTGCCACTTACCGCCATGTAGCCGTTGTTGTAAAAGCAGCCGCACTGCTCACGCTTGATGCACTTGTCACCTTCCATCACCAGGTCATCTGCACAGAAGCAGCCCTCGTTGCAGCTTCTGGAGTCGTTCACTTTTGTCAGATCGCTCTCCACGGGTTTGCTGATGCAAGTTTCCACTTCTGCAGGCCCGCATTCCTTGAAGATCATGTTGTTGGGGCAAGTTGTATCTGCGGAGGAAGAAAAAGCAAGTGTTTGGTGTTGACTGTTTTTGTATAGAGAATCACTTCTCAAAGATGGCGAAGTGTGTAAGCCACATCTACTATTTCATTAAGAGTACACCGTTGGACTAACGCGTGGATGAAAGTTACCGAGATTTCATTGCGGTGGCAAGAGCTACCGTGACTCGGTGGGAAGGAAGAAATGTGCGCTACAACAACCCGCCTCGCCAAGCCCGGTGCCTGGTGACAGGGCCTAAAGTCTGGTATTTGTGCCACCATGTTAATGATATGGTGGAATTCTGCAGACAGGGGAGAAAGTATAGTGCATGTGAATCCGGAAACTATCCCTTTTGTAACGCGACATGCCCTATTGGCATGCCATGGACGTAACAGCATCCTTAAAAAAAAGAACGAGGCATTTGAAATTGATCTAAGAGGCTAGTGGAGTAAATTTTTATGACAAACATCAGCTTTGAAGACTAAATAGTTCCACATGAGATGTCTGCGCCTAATAGTGGGCGTCACTTGGAAGGATCACATAGCCAACCATGAGATCCTGGACCGAGCAAATATTCATAGCATCTACTCCCTGCTAACCCAACGCAGATTGCGCTATGTCAACCGGATGCAAGACAGCCCCATCCATAAAGACAGTTTGTATGGAGAGCTGGAGAATGGCACAAGGGTCCCAGGGCGACCACTACTAAACTACAGGAACGTCCTCAAACGTGACCTCAGGTCTACAAATATCGACCTGCAAACCTGGGAGCAGTCTGCAATGGACCGCTCAGCATGGAGACAGGCCATTCATGCTGGTGTATCTGCCTCCGAGACAAAGTGAGCCAACGAATCTCTGGTGAAAAGAATGAAGAGAAAAAACGTAAAACCGCCAGATGTACAGACTGCTACTCAATACAGATGCCTCGATACGGACTGCCTCTCAAAACTCGGACTGTTCAGCCACCGCAAAATTTGCAAAAGTAGCCATTGAAGTTTAATAGGGGCGCATCCATTGTCTCTCGAGACAGGAGTTATTATTATCATTAGTTCCATAAACCTTTATTAAAACAACAAGAACGATAACTCACGTCCACATTCTGGCACTTCAGCCTTCCAGTTCTTGGTCTCAACCTTCTCATTGTCTGCACAATCCACACTCATGGTCTGAGCAAACCTGCAGATGGCGTCGTCCAGACTGTCCTCCACGTGGCACAGATCTATCTTGCAGGAATTTGTGAGTTCCTCAATATCTGTTGGGTTCTTCATCTTCAGGCAAACCTAGAGATGGGACGAACCCAGATAGTGTCAGAGTACAATAAACAGTACAGTGGTCCCTTGCAGGGCGAATCTATCAATGCTATGAATATTTTAGTATGAAGCACTCAGGTGTCGACAATGTAGTAGATTCAATATTAACAATTTTTTGTTTACAATGCTTACTCCAAATTGGTGTTATAGTATTTTTTTGAATCCCCAAAACCATACATTTTATGTAGAAATCCAATTTCAAAGTAATGTTTGTTCTATATTTTGCCAATTGAAGAAGGAACACTCTCCCCACTTATACCTCGCAAGCCAGGAAAGCCGAAATGGCATTGTTCATACTATATCAAAAGCAATAACTGGGATAATAATAATATTTGTATAGCGCTGCCAACAAACATAATGTAAGCTCAGAGCTCATTTTACATACAACTAAGAACACGGACATTACTCTAGGCCAGGAGACAAAGCTAACTGATGATATAAAAAAAATCAAATAAATGTAGCATTAACCGACCCAACATATAAGTAAGACAGGTTAATCAAAGTCTAATTTGTGCTTGCATAGGGTTGCCAGATACAAGAGTACCAAAAGGAGGACACAGAGTGACAAAAAGGAGGACAAAGGAGGACACATGGGTACCAAAAGGAGGACAAATAGAGCCATAGAGTGTTTCATTTAAATCATTAAATTTTGTTTTGAATGCCTATTTAGCCAGCAATCAATATGCCTATGCCTACATTTTTCTACAATGGTTGCCAATAACTATTAGTAAATTAACCCAGAAAAAGTATTGTAAAAAAAAATTAAATATGAATTCAATTGACTTTTTTTTTCCAAAATGCAACAATACTATATTGTTGGAACAGTTAATTCTACAGTAAATACATTATCATCTTTCTTAATTATACAGCATATGAGTATTTATCTGTCGAACCAACGTTTTGCACAAGATCCTCGTTAGGGAGCACAAATGTATAAAACTGTTTAGGCTACATGTGAGATTTTTCAAGTTATACTTTGCAAGGATGACGCCGTGAGTTAACTGATAGTCTGTTTCTTTGTACATTTAGCGTTTATCAATGAAAACACTCTTTTCACATTACCATTGTTTCCAGGGTTACAGAAAACAAGTTCACACATTTTTAGTAACTCTGTAAAGCAACTTACATTTGTAAAAACTTTGAAAAAACAAAGTCCACTGCAATTATTAATTTAAAATTGCATTAGATAACACAATCTAATTCATTACATTTCCTGCTAAATACTCCAGTGTTACGCTTTACTCGACCCAGCCACTTAGTGACAGTAAATAAGAACATAAAAAGTGCACTGAGGCGTACAAAAGCCGGATATTTTAAGGCTTTTTAGCTTTGCCTGCCGGATGGAGGACACAGGGCTAAAAAAGAGGTCATGTCCTCCTTTTGCCGGACGTCTGGCAACCCTATGCTTGCAAGACATTTAATGAAGTGATTCACATGAATCAAACACGATTCTTTCGAAATCTAACTTCCAGAATCAATAAAATCGTGGGCTACTTTATACAAAAGATAGATTTTCGATAAAATTCAAAATCAATATTTCAAAACTGGTTATCTCTTTGGAAACTGATAACAGCATTTCCTATAATTGTTTAACCTCGATCACTACTTAGAATTATGTTAAAGGCCTGGATGAGACAACAAAATTTGAATACCCTGAATGGGGAAGTGTTGGGATTCATAAGCTTCTCGCACTCTTTCTCAATAATTGCCATGGGGAAGTTGCAGGTGTCTGGTGGTGTAGGTGTGTCCCCGCAGTCCACATTGCAGGTCACCACACTATTTTGAAGGACAGTCCATGATCGTCCAAACAGGTTCTCATTGTCAGTCTAGAGGTGAGTAGAAAGTAAACAATTAAATAACTATCAGTTAACTTCAAACAATATAGAAATTTAGTATTTTATTGCATGTTTTATACTTCCAATTAGACTAAACGATTCCGCCACAACTAGTATTAACAGAATTCAGTATAAATTACACTGCTTAATTAGCTTTAGCCGAGCGGCGCGTTCGACTGGTGGTCCAAGGGTCGTGGGTTCGAATCCTGGTGGAGGCTAGGATTTTTAGGTAAAGTAAAGGTGGCCTTACATAGTGCTGGCCACACAATCATCTTGGCCACATAAACTGGTGAACGCTGCTTCACCGGCCCTATGGATTAATTTGGTCGGATGGGAATGCTTTACTATCATTAATGTATTAATTCGTTACAGTTGGCCAAGGAAACTCACCAGTTGACCCTGCTTGGCTGGACAGGCAGGTCCGATTGTCCAGTCGTCAGCTGGATTTCTGTTGTAGTTGCCACACATGCCGCACACCTGGTTGGATGAGCCCTCTGGGACTGTCACTTTGACACTGTCCTTGCCGTCAAAAGTGACTTCTAGACCTGTCACTGTTTGGAGGACCTGTCACAAGGAACAAATGAACACACTTAGAATAACTTTAAACTTTAAATCAAATTAACAGACTTGGACATGGGTTCAAAGTTTAGGCTCAGTTATCATTTCCAATATATCTAGCACGTAAAGGTTATAACAATTAAATATGCGGACATGCCATGTCAACCTCTCACAACAAAAAGTGGCACTGCAACAGAATCTCTACATTACATGAAAGTCTCTCCTTTAATGTCATCACCCAAAAACAGTGGGCGGAGATCTATTTCCCTCTTCACTTCTAACAATACACACAAACATATGCTTAAGAAGGAGCCTCCCACTTTTTTTTTTTTTACTTCAAAGCTATATGTAGCAAAATGCATGTAATTATCTGAGATTTAAAAGCAGTCTTGTTGTTGTATATATCGCACCAATTGCCTTGGAACGTATTAGAAGAACTTCTCATTCAATTTTAGTGTTACAAGTACACTTATTTAAAAGCTTTTAGAGATACAATCCAGTCTGCTATCATTTGAATATTGTCTTTTACATAATTTGAGTTATGAGTTAATTTTTTGAAACGAAAAAACCCAGTTAGACGACCCCAGAAAAAATGCCAGGAAAGTGTGTTTAAAAAAAGCAAGTGGCAATTAAATTTAGCAAAAAAAAAAGTATCAAAATTGTTACAATAATGATTTCAATAGGAAAAACTGATTTGATATACGAGCATATTGAATTACAGGCTCAGTTAGGGAATGAAGTTAACTTGTAAGCCAAGTTACCACTACCACTGCACTTCATTTCATCTATTACTGGAAATAAATTCAGGCATGAAGAGGTGGTTATGATCATATTACTAATGATGAATTTGAAATGTGATGGTAAAATTCTGCTTCATTGACTTATCTTGGAAGAGACATCTACGGGTCCCTTATGTAGACACAGTTTGGTGATAGTTCAATGTATTGGTCGACATTAAACCTACAACACGGACAACAGTGTCAGCACTCACCACTTGATTCAAGGTTGAAATGACACTCAGGAGATGCTTGTCGAAGTACTGTTTCACGACTATGCCATCTACCAGGATTCGGTTGCCCTGCTCAAAGATTATCTCCTTGCCAAAGACCAGAATCCTGACAGCCTTGATCCAGCCGTAGTTTCCTGGGCGAGTGTTGTTCTTCTGCCACTGTTGTATCAGCACCCTGAAACAAACAAAAGGTAACAATGCTGTGACACAAGGTTAAGGACATCGGCTCTACAGGGTTTCTCATTATATGGGACACGTTGACCGAGCAGCAGCTTGACTGGCATGCCAAAGGTCCTAGGTTCAAATCTTGTAGAAGGCTATGATTAGTACCAGGGTCTGGAAGGTGTCCCTAAGCCTTCCAAGCTGTTATGGATACCAGACGTTAGTTGGGGCAAAGTAAAAATGGCTGGGCTTTAGCTTGCAGCACAATTGCCTAGTATGCCATGGCAACAGAAACGTGTAAACGCTGCTTAAACAGCTCTATGGATCAAATGTGGCCAGACAGGATTACTAAGCTTAACTCGGTCACATTCTGACGTCTAGTGCATAGCTGCAAAGATTTTACTATTTCAAAAGTGGGACATTCAGCCAGTCACATACAAAAACGTCTCAAAAAGAGCTTTGCGATTATTTAACTAGATATTCACCATTATAGTTATCATAAGGGATTGTAATAAGTTGTCTATACACATTTTTGTAATCGTAATGCAAAGGTGAGAATCAATTTGATGTAATTAAATTATACATTGAAGACATTCTGCTTTCAGTAGTACATTCGGCAGGTATGCTGGTGCTCTTCATTTTTTTTGGCTATCTGTCAGATTAAAAGGTGATATGGAATTCTCGGGGTGGAGAGACGAGTATAAATACAGAAGGAGATGAATATACCAAACGTGTTGTGTATTGTTATATGCATTTTTTTAAAAATCAAAAGGGGAAAGTAGGCACCTTCTTTCCCGCACAAGCCTAATCTATTAGACAATATAGACCAGTAGTCGGCTACCTATGGCACGCGTGGCCAGACTACTGGGCACGCTGGGCGATTTTCATTGGCACGAGGAAAACCTCATCCCACCCCTAAAAAAAATGCAATTCCAGTCTATTCTACCAGAAATGGATAGGTGGCACAGGTTGACATTAGGCGAAATGAATTAGAAATCCTAATTTGACACACTGATATCAAAAGTTTGCCGACCCCTCACAGACCATAAAAACCATTTCTTACCATAACCATCTTATAGTCCATAGTCACAGGCCTGTAAAAGAAATGTATAAGAACATTTTCTAAAAAGTAAGCATAGTACAGGCTACCATTAGACCGTGTTGATCAACAAAGCTAATTAAGCAGACTTTACCTATTTCTGTGGCCACGCGTACTAAGGAATTGTAAGGCAAAGACAATGCCTGACATGATTTTTAACCTGGATTCAAACCCTAAACCCTTTGGGATGGCTTTCTGAATGCCCCGCCGCTAGACCACTGTGTACTGTCGTACCGTTAGAAACAATTGCAGAATTAGTTAAGCGGAAGTGTGAAGCATGGATCACCTGTATGTCGGCTCGGCTCCCTGTTGGCACCCATCTTGTGACATGGTGTACTCGCACAGCTCCTGGAAGTGCAGCCAGCGGTTGTCGTAGCTAATACAGTGAGTGTCTCCGAAACATGCGCACTCACCCACAGCTGTATGGGGAATAGATTTCAGGAGACATTTAGACTAAAGCTGAATAATAAGACACTCATTAAGATCACTGACGTGTATATGTGTGTGTGTTAATAAACTTAGGACCATTTCTTGCATTAGCATTTTACAAAAGTCTAATATATATATATAACATATATATATATATATATAGGTACAATCAATCCATATATCATTTGATAAACATGGCGAATATCTTCTTATAAGTGCAATTTTCATGGAAAAAAGTTGTTGTCATATTTGTCATACAAATGTTTTCTAAAAATGTCTGGTTGGTGACAAAAACAAGTTACCCCCTTTAATATATATCAGATAACAGAAATTATAAACAGTGTTGTAGTAGTGCAACACATTTTAAGTGTTTACAATGCACCATAATAACGATGATTGAAAATATTTAACTGATGAAAACGAATGGCATTGATTTAAAATGTTACCCAAACTAAATCGTGTATATTTTTCAGAAGGAACCTTTGCTTAGTATAACCATTTCAAATCGCACATCATTTAAGACTTTCATAAAGTGGTCTGGGTTTTTTTTTGTTCTTTAGTTTTTCATGGAAAAACAATTCAAGAAAAGCCAGATATGTTCTTTCATATTTTGCGTCAAAGGAATAAACTATGGGGGGCCTTTAGATAAAATGTGGGACTTACGAATACAGGTGACACCATCTCCACGGAATCCCCTGTCACATATACACCTGAAGCTTCCGTCCAAGTTTTCACACCTGGCGTTTCGGTCGCAGTTGTTGAGGGTTGAGTCGGCACATTCATCAATATCTAGAGAGATTTTAAGTCAATATCTTGAGAGATTTTAAAACAATATCTAGAGAGATTTTAATCAATATCTAGAGAGATTTTAATCAATATCTAGAGAGATTTTAATCAATATCTAGAGAGATTTTAAATCAATATCTAGAGAGATTTTAATCAATATCTAGAGAGATTTTAATCAATATCTAGAGAGATTTTAATCAATATCTAGAGAGATTTTAATCAATATCTAGAGAGATTTTAATCAATATCTAGAGAGATTTTAATCAATATCTAGAGAGATTTTAATCAATATCTAGAGTGATTTTAATCAATATCTAGAGAGATTTTAATCAATATCTAGAGAGATTTTAATCAATATCTAGAGAGATTTTAATCAATATCTAGAGAGATTTTAATCAATATCTAGAGAGATTTTAATCAATATCTAGAGAGATTTTAATCAATATCTAGAGAGATTTTAATCAATATCTAGAGAGATTTTAATCAATATCTAGAGAGATTTTAATCAATATCTAGAGAGATTTTAATCAATATCTAGAGAGATTTTAATCAATATCTAGAGAGATTTTAATCAATATCTAGAGAGATTTTAATCAATATCTAGAGAGATTTTAAATCAATATCTAGAGAGATTTTAATCAATATCTAGAGAGATTTTAATCAATATCTAGAGAGATTTTAATCAATATCTAGAGAGATTTTAATCAATATCTAGAGAGATTTTAATCAATATCTAGAGAGATTTTAATCAATATCTAGAGAGATTTTAATCAATATCTAGAGAGATTTTAATCAATATCTAGAGAGATTTTAATCAATATCTAGAGAGATTTTAATCAATATCTAGAGAGATTTTAATCAATATCTAGAGAGATTTTAATCAATATCTAGAGAGATTTTAATCAATATCTAAAGAGATTTTAATCAATTTCTAGAGAGATTTTAATCAATATCTAGAGAGATTTTAATCAATATCTAGAGAGATTTTAATCAATATCTAGAGAGATTTTAATCAATATCTAGAGAGATTTTAAATCAATATCTAGAGAGATTTTAATCAATATCTAGAGAGATTTTAATCAATATCTAGAGAGATTTTAATCAATATCTAGAGAGATTTTAATCAATATCTAAAGAGATTTTAATCAATTTCTAGAGAGATTTTAATCAATATCTAGAGAGAATTTAATCAATATCTACAGAGATTTTAATCAATATCTAGAGAGATTTTAATCAATATCTAGAGAGATTTTAATCAATATCTAGAGAGATTTTAATCAATATCTAGAGAGATTTTAATCAATATCTAGAGAGATTTTAATCAATATCTAGAGAGATTTTAATCAATATCTAGAGAGATTTTAAAGTAACATTTTCTCTAAAAATTAAAACTCTTTTTGTAGAGCGGTGCCAACAAACATTTTGTTATATATAGGTCAGAGCGCATTTAACATTGAACAACAAACAAACAAAAACACAGATCTAAAGCTAATTAATAATCTTAAAACTTTCCAAACATAGGACAAAGCAAAAAAAAAATAAATCATTAAACGGCTTAATATAAAAGTAAGACAGTTGTAAACACAATTAAAAAAGGAAGGGCTAGACTCAGTCCATGGATGAGCTTAGGACGCAATAATCTTCTTTAAGGACGAGTGTCAGTAATATGTAAGATAATTTACGTGTCCTGTTCTTAGCAGGAATATGTTGCTTTTGTTCTTAGAAAGGGATAAAAAAGATAAGATCGTGTTCATTGAATGGGCCTATTTAGTCATTACATAATAATATAGTCTAGAGCTTCCTATATTTGCTTAAGCCCACCATTCAAGGCAATAATTTTAAAATTCCTCAGCATCAAAGACCTATAATTATCTATACAATTCTGTTATAGGCCTAAGTGTCATGAACAGGTTTACACACTCACCTTCACAGGATGTCTTGCCAGTCTGTTTGTATCCATCCTTACAAGTACAGTAGAAATCTCCAGGTGTGTTATGGCAGTTAGCGCTGTAGGGACATGGCTCCAAGGCCACGCATTCGTCGTCATCTTAAAAACATGAAAAGATAAATATTGAATTAAAAAAAAAGTAAAGTACCCTTTGGACCAGATTGATCATAGGGCCACACAATCCCCCTAGTAAGCCCCCAAAAAAATGGTGAACGCTGCTTTACCGGCCATATGATCAATCAAAATGTACTTATATGGTAACAATGAAACCCAGCCTACGCTAAAGTATAATGTGGTATTAACTGTAGAGTATATTTAATTGCACTTAGGCCTTTATATTGTAGTATATATTATATTAAATGTACAGGATGGGGCAAAATGATACGAGATTTAGTAGCCAAAGTTCAATACGCTTTTATTTTAGAGTTGGCAGTTGACTTATGACTTATAAGTTTTACAGACGTTCCTTCTAGATAGAAGATTATTACGTCCACTAGGTCCACAACTCATGCAGGGCGACAGGGATCGGTCGTCGCCAGGGATACAACCCGCGATGTGTCGGTTGACTAACCGCATGACCAGACACATTTGTATCCTTAATAAAAGCAAATTAGAATAAATAACGCTGCCTTATGCTCCACGGGGAGCAATGAAGACTAAGAGAGAGAATATATAATGAAAAGAAGTGCTTTTATTTTACAAATGTACATTATGATGCCATTTTATTTCGTTTTAAAAAAGTACATCAGTCGAATGATAGCCGTAATTCTCTGTATGTGTCTTCATGTAACCATATGGTATGCTATAGCAGAATTTGGCATTTTAACCCTTCCCGTACCGACCTACTTCTACTATGCTGCCTTCAGTTCCGCTATATACGCGCCCGGGACTGTAATAGTTAATACGCTAACATATAATGTAGTTTCAATTGACTGGTCAGCTGGTCCTGCGGTTAGTTCACCAGACTGTCAACAAACGATCCGGTTTCTGACCCTGCCTAATGGACGTTATACTCCTCTATCTAGAAGGAACGTCTGTTAAAAACTTATAAGTGTTATAAAAATGATGATAATTTATATAGCGCTTGTATCCATGCTATTATGTTTAGCATGCTCACTGCGCTGTTGGTATAAATTGCAGTGGCAGATGTATTGGTATGCAAGGCACACAGCACTAGCCAAAGAGAATGGTCTTTAAACCCTTTTTAAAAAAGATTCTTTTGTCTCAAGCTATTCCATAAAGAATGCGGCACTGATTAAAACACGGACATTTCACATGATCTTCTTTTGTGTGTATCGTGTATAATCCACTGAAGAATAATGTGTTATCCAAAGTCTATAATAAGATGGGCCGCTTGCTTTAATATTTCTTCTAATTGATGACTCGAATGACTTTTTTTTCGGAATTCCCGATTCCCTTTTGTACTGTGCACTTCCGTTTTATTTAATCGATAAGATTTTCTCAATGAAAAATTAAAATTAAAATCGAGAGTTGTATACAGCGGAAACATTTAGGCAAACGTAAGAGCGTAGCAAAAAAGAATATATAAGCTCTAAAAACAGAGCAAGCGGTCCATCTTATTACAGTCTTTGGTTTTAATCTAGTGCCATACAATGATACTTGCGTGCCACATACCTATGCATTCTCTTCCGTTGGCTCTTGGGTTCCTGGCCAGCAGTGGTATTCCTCTGCCGTTCCAGCCGTCCTTACAGATACACCTGTACCCGTCGGCTTCATCGACGCACCTGGCCATAGGATGGCAGTCGTGGAATCCCAGGTTGCACTCGTTGAAAGCTAACAGATGCATACAAACAAAACCATCACAGTTAAAAGGAGAGATCAAAATACTATATTTATACCATTAACATAGAATTAAAGGGGGTTGGGCAGGGTAAGGATGTGAGACCATAGGGTAGCCATTCTAGTCTGTTCACTATTCGGGTAAAAATGCTGGAATTTTTCCGGGTATTTAAGGTTTCTCTAGGGCTTCCCAGCTCTAGCCAGAATCTGAAGCCAGTTAAGGTAAGATAAAGTAGTCTAGCCTAGTGCTGTTCTAAAATATATTATTTATACATACATAATATGTATATATATTTATATATATAGAGAGAGAGATAGACGTGCTGCGTAAATACAAAAGTTAAGCGAATTAAAAGTAAAATAGATCAAGAAAAGAAGACAAAATACAACACATTGTACAGTAAACATCCCCAATATAAACAAAACAATATATACAATGCGTACACAAACCACAGACTGACTTCACTGTGATATACATATATATATTGGTAGTATATTTAAGTTGTAAGTTAAATGCGAGACTGTTCGTTAAGCGTTTTTACAGCTGCTAAAATCCTTAAGTATGTTTAATGGACAATTACACGAAAATCTATGCGCAGTTAATATTCAACAAAACTCACTGAGTGGTGTCTGCGAGCACATCAGGTCTCCGACAGTTATGTTGACACCGTTGAACTTAGCTAAACGAGCGAACCAGAGTTTGCCGAGGGGCAGGTGTTCTTTTATGTCCAGGATTCCAGCATCGGTTCTTGCTACGTTATCACCGGCATCACAATTACAACGTCTGTCAAATACAGTCAATAGATGTTATCGTTTTAAAAAAACATAACAAGTTATCAGTTAAAGTGAGATCCACATTTAAAAGGTAAGGGAGGTGACGAGATAGAAAGAAGGTTGGAAAGCAAATGATCTATAGAGAATTAAAAAGTAAAGTACCCTTCGGACAAAACGGATCATAGGGCTGGTAAAGCTAAACAAAGCTCAGATAAACATAAAGATAAAAACACTTTCCTTATCCCTTATGCGAGAACAAATGTCTGTAAGTACTCTTTCTCCCCGAGTGGCACCCGGGCATGGAATGGGTTGCCTGAACAAACCAGGAAAACCAGTAACTGAGCATCATTTAAAACGTTAATAAAGATGCAAGACTAGACTCGGACCACGGATGAGCGTAGGACGCAATAATCTTCTTTATAGAAGGAGCATCTGTAATATATGTAATATATGAGATAAGAAGTAGCGTTCACCAGTTTCTGTGGCCACAGCATACTAAGGGATTTGTTGCCAGCACAATGCCCAGACTCATTTACTTTACCCCAACTAAAGTCAGGTACCCATCAGAGCTGGGTAGACCCAGGGACACCCTCAAACCCTGGAGAAAAATAATCCTAGCCTCCAATAGGATTCGAACCCAGGACCTTTGGATCGCCAGTCGAACGCGATGCCACTCTGTTAACGTGCCCCATCCATTAAAGTATTACATTCTCATAAATTTAATAATACAAGACAATCATCTAGTAAGCTACTCAAAGAGTTTTTTGCTAATTCATGCAAACGTCTTTGAGTAGGTACTGACCTCGTTCTTTGAGCTGTTGCTGAGTCCAATCCACCGCAGCTCTGCTGTTTACCGCAGGCGCACACACCTTCTTTTCCATCTGGGCCAACCTCACCGCCACCCCAGTACAGATGCTTCTCCCTGGACCCAACGGACAGCCAGTAGGTACCTTCAGACAGGAACTGATAGAGAACAAGTACAGTCAGCTATTTATAACAATATAGTCAGTGGTTTGTACATATAAAGTCAGCTACTTATAACAATATAGTCAGTGGTTTGTACATATAAAGTCAGCTATTTATAACAATATAGTCAGTGATTTGTACATACAAAGTCAGCTATTTATAACAATATAGTCAGTGGTTTTTACATATAAAGTCAACTATTTCTACCAATTAAGCCAGATCTTTTTGCTGTCACGTGCGAAATCAGCTACTGACGTATGATGATATTTTTAGTAATGTATTATTATATATTCTTTTGATTCATATCCATCTTGGATCTCACAAGGTTGTATAAGAATTTGTATTAATGTTATTCAATTAGATTTGATGTTTATTTTACTCGTTTGACGTGAATCTTTAGTGTATGAAATGATTTAGATAAACTGTACCTTAATACAGAGGAAATCCACAATCCTGTTTGTTTAAGATTATTTCTTTTTAACTTTAGTTAATAATAATAGAACCAATATAATTATGGAAATAAAACTTTTGTAACAGTGCCAATATGGGAACGGAGTCGGAACGGACAGAAGGATGTCCGTGAGTCTACCCATCTCTGATGGGTACCTGATTTTAGTTGGGGTAAAGTAAAGGTTGGACATTGTGCTGACCACACAATCCCCTCATATGCAGTGCACACAAACTTTAGAACGCTTCTTAAAAGTCCCTATGGATCAATTTGGGGTACTTTACTTTTTTTTTTACTTTGTACCAATAAATTCAGTTATTGCTACCAATAACTTCATTCGTTTATAAATGATTCAATACAAAAATGTATTTGAACCGAAGCCCTTTTTTCCACAAGGATTACAAGGAAATAAGTCAATGGGTGAGACATATAAGACAATGAGACTGTGACTAACATGACTTTCTATCATAACCAAGTACTGGTACTGGTATAGAATGTTGATTAAGTACAAAACCTTCATTGGGACCAGGATTTTAACCTGCCTGATCACCATGCTTCTAGTCCCCCCCCCCCCGAATCCCCTCCCACCCACTCCAGAGAGAGTCTGACCTGCACACAAGTTTTGAAAGAATCCTACCGTGCTGCCAAAGCAATCATACTTCACAGGCTGGTAGCAGTACTGGGAGACAGCAACGATGGCAGCTATCTGTTCGTCTGATGGTCCGTAGTATGGCACGTTTAGTGGGTTGTCCGGGCTGGGAATCAGTGGGGTTTTCGGGGGAATTGTGGGCCTAATGATTGTTACACCTGAAATGGAGATGTGAAAATGTACATGCCACCTTTATAAGCACACTTCCTTCCCGAGTGGCATCTGGGCATGGAATGGGTTGCCTGAACAAAGCAGGAAAACCAAACTAGTAACTTAACATCACTTAAAACAAATCAAAATGCAAGTCTCATACTTTCCTAGAGCAATAACTAAGCTACTTCTACTAATTAGCAGGGGAACAAATAACATATAACACAGTGACACAAAATAGTACTAACCGTTCCCTGGGCTTAGGTCAAAGTCACATCGGACCATTAAGGGCCTGACCTTTGTGGGATCAGGGTTGATCAAATATTCACTGCTGTAGGCGTAGTCTACTTGGTATTTGCTCTTCCTCTTCAATGCCTCATCGCAATCTCTAGGAGGATCTGCCGATGTAAAAATTTGAAGAAATAAGAAAATAGTTTTAAAATAGTAACCAGATCTGAATTTGTGAAGGAAGCATCTCAGAATTGTTATTCAAGCTTATATTCACTTACACAAGATAATTATAGAAGTTTTTTTACACAGATATGGGGTCACATTTAACATTGACATAAGGTAGCCTACAACACTGACCTAAAGTGGCTTTTAACACTAACAAAAAAGGGTCTTTTAACACTAACAAAAAAGGGTCTTTTAACATATTGACAAAGGGTAGCTCATAACAATGAAATAAGATAGATTTTAACACGGACATAAAGTGGCTTAAAAGTGGCTCTTAACAGGAACATTAGATAGATTTCTTTACTGACAAAAGGCGATATTTTAACATTGATATAAGGTGGCTGTTAACACTGACAAGGAGTGGCTTTGATCACAGACATTAAGTGGCTTTTATGACTAACAAAGTGTGGCTCTAACACTAACAAGGAGTGTCTTTTATCACTGAAATGTAGTGGCTTTTAACACTGACAAGGAGCGGCTTTCATCATAAATGACAAACCAATCCTAAACTCACCCAAGGGCTTAGGACTGCAGCGGAGGTTTGTCACAGACACTTCAGCACTGGAAGTTCCACTCGTCTGACCTCCAACGGACACTGCAGTGACTGGTAAAGTATTCTGAAAAAAAAAAAGGTTGGATAACCAAAAAATGTACATCTCTCCAGACTGAAATGACAAAGAGCGCCATTACATTTCCCTTCCCAGTTGATGAGGTTCCCCACCTTCTCTTTCACCGAGATGTCCCTCCGATTAAAACCAAAATCACAAAAGTTTTATTGGGCTTACAGTGTTGGTGACAGCTCCTTGGTCGACTCCCATTCTTCCCACGGCATCACAGTTGCAGGAGTAGCCAGGGATACAGGTGCCGGTTTTACCACAAGCACAGCCATTGAAAGAGACATCATCACCTATTGACACATTTGTTTGTTGTTTATTTTAAATAAAGAAACAAATCTTAACTAGCTCTATATTAAAATTAGAGCCTTCTCTGTGATGTTTTGTTTTTAATCTGGGTGATATCTAGCAGTACAAAATGAGCTGCCATTTTTTCGACAAACATATATGACACCTTATTGATCAACTGATTATAACTCTTTCTTCCCAAGTGGCATTCGAACATGGAATGTGTAGCCTGAACAAATCAAGGAAACCAGTTACTTAACATCAATAAAATCATTAATAAAGGTGCAAGCCTAGACTTAAATCACGAATGAACATAGGACACAATAATCTTCTTTATAGCAGGAGCGTCTGTAATATATAAGGTAAGATAATCTTATTAGTAGTAAAGTAAAGTATTTCCCGTCTGACCAATTAATCCATAGGGGCTGAGGAAGCAACGTTCATCCGTTTCTGTGGCCAAGTCATACAAGGCGATTGTTTGGCAAGCCCATGCTAAGAAGCCTTTACTTTCACCCAACTAATATCAGGTACCCATCAGAACTGGGTAGACTCAGGGACAGCCTCCAGACCTGGTACAAAATACTAGCGTTCACCAGTATTCGAACCCAGGACCTTCGGCTCGCCAACTGAACCGTGCCTCAAATCTTACAAGTAGCTGCCCATATTTCTTGTTCATTAATTGATGGTACTGGATGTTTATCGCTAATTGATGATACTAGAATTGTTAACATTAATTGATGATACTGGAATGTTTAGCACTAATTGATGATACTGGAATGTTTAGCTCTAATTGATGATACTGAAATGCTGAGCACTAATTGATGATACTAGAATTTTTAACATCAATTGATGATCCTGAAATGTTTAGCACTAATTGATGATACTGAAATGTTTAGCACTAATTGATGATACTGAAATGTTTAGCACTAATTGACGATATTGGAATTTTTAGTACTAATTGATAATAATAATAATATTTGTATAGCGCTGCCAACAAACATAATATAAGCTCAGAGCGCATTTAACATACAACTAAGAACACGGACATTAAATGTTAAATGTTAACTAAGGTAAATCTTGAAATAATGAGTTTTTAAGTTCTTTTTGAAAGTATCAATAGAGCTTGTTAGCCTGAGTTGAACGGGAAGTAGATTCCACACCTTTGGACCGGATACTGAGAAGGCTCTAAGGCCAAAGGTCGTCAGAGAGAAACGGGGCTCTTCCAAAAGCGATTAATTGGCAGAACAAAGTGTTCTTTGCGGGACATATGGTGTAATTAGTTCCTTGAGATAGGACAGCATCTCGTTATTAAAAAGGTACTGATGGCAAAGTAGCGCCACTTTGTATTCAATTCTGGCTTTCACAGGGAGCCAGTGCAGCCGACACAGGAGAACTGTCACAGA
Source organism: Anisus vortex (assembly GCA_949126835.1). Lineage (NCBI taxonomy): Eukaryota > Metazoa > Mollusca > Gastropoda > Planorbidae > Anisus > Anisus vortex. The sequence goes on from OX421500.1 coordinate 6,775,740, forward strand.
ATCACGCATTGACTTACGCATGACCAAGGTTGGCGGCACTGTTTTGAATACGCTGTAATTTGGCGATCTTATCGTCAGGTATCCTAATTAGCAGAGCATTGCAGTAGTCGAGGCGTGAGAGTATAAAGGCAGCCGCAAGTTTCTTTGTTGGGTCAAATGACAAATAAGGTCGTATCTGACCAAGTCGACGTAGCTGTAAATAAAGGCCTCTGCATAGGTTTCTATTAATAAGTTTCTAATGTGGGCATCGAAAGACAACTGTGAATCGATAACGACACCGAATTATTTTTTTACATTTTCTGCAATACTGGAATGCTGAGCACTAATTGATGATAATGAATGCTTAGCACTAATTGTGACTCATGGTGGATTGATGTGGCCAGCAAAATGCCCAGCCACCTTAACATTTCCCAAACTAATATTTCAGGTACACACATCAATTTCAAAGCTTGGTCACCGCCACACCTGGGAAAATAAATCCTTCCGTCAACTTGGATCCATACCTATGACCTACTGTATGGTGACCCTAGCGCTGCCTGTCTACACTAGACAAACATATCCCATAGTGTAATAATTTAATGTACAAAAGTTGCAAGAACCTGTTCCCAATGATGTAACTCTGTCTCCATTATAGAGTCTGTAAAATGTTTTTGTCTGGTTAGCGGAGTGTATTGGAGAGTATGTACATTCAAACTTGAATCCCTGTGGACAGACACAATAACATATCATATATCAGTATATAGTATATCATATATCAGTATATAGTATATCATATATCAGTATATAGTATATCATATATCAGTATATAGTATATTATATATTAGTATATAGTATATCATATATCAGTATATAGTATATTATATATCAGTATATAGTATATCATATATCAGTATATAGTATATTATATATCAGTATATAGTATATCATATATCAGTATATAGTATATTATATATCAGTATATAGTATATCATATATCAGTATATAGTATATTATATATCAGTATATAGTATATCATATATCAGTATATAGTATATTATATATCAGTATATAGATTATAGTATATCATAGGGACATAGGCCTATATCAGTAATTTAATTATCATTTATTTTTTTAATATTTTTTTTTAAGCTGAACTCAAGAAATGAGTAGAAAAATACAATATCAATTATGTCCAAATTATGAGTATGTTGTGTTTCAAAAGGCAAAGAAGAACAATACATACTTTTAAAAATAAGTTTTACAAGCAAAGTGAACTAATAAATACAACACTACAACAGTCAATATGATGAGGAGTTTTAAAGCTTACAGGAAGTTAAAGCATTCAATTTTAAATAATCAAAAATTCTATCTGTATAGCGCTGCCAACAAAGATAATGCAAGCTCTTTTACCTAAACTAAAGTTTTCTTCTATTGTCAGGTAATTCGTAACTTCAAACATTGTTATAATAGATTAATTAAGGAAATGAGAACATTGTTTTAGCATATAGTTATAGATCAGACTATAAATCATTTTCTCACTCGACTACGTTGCCAGATTTTTAACACAGAGAAAGCAATGTATTATGAATGTATATAACATATATTTTTAATTTTCAAACAATGTTGAACCAGTTGGACTCAGAAACTATGCAACTATAGAATTTGATAGAAAAAAAATATAAATTACTAGGCCTACATATTTTAAATACAAATTGAAAAATAAAATAGCACAACTTAATATTGCTTAATAATAAGTCAGAAATTCGAGCCAGGATTGGGACTGCAAGGGCGGCAATGGCTCGCCTAAACAGAATCTGGACCAGTAAAAGCATTGGTCTCGCAACAAAGTTAGACTTTACAAAGCCTTTGTCAGAACTATTGTTCTGTATGGATGTGAGACATGGATGCTTCTAGCAGCAACATTATAAAGTTGCAGGCTTTCGAAAATAAATGCACGAGAAAAATACTTCGAATCTCCTACGTAGTACATAGGACTAATGCGTAGGCTTATGTGTGGGACATAATATCCTCAAATGCAGGCCCTCAAGAAAACATTATGGCAACAATCAAACGGCATGGTTCGGTCATGTGTTGCGGCACAACGACATGGTTCAGTCATGTGTTGCGGCACAATACCCTGTCAAAAACTATCCTCCAGGGCACTGTGGAAGGTGGGTGTAGGAGAGGTTGTCAGCGGAGATCCTGGTTCGACAATGTCAAGGATTGGACAGAGCTACAGTTGACTCAACTATTGACAACCGCGCAAGATATGCAAAAGTGGAGAAACTTGACTGCCGAAGTGTCCATTCGCTCCCTCTACGATCACAACAGTCATGAAATTGATACTCATGATGAATACTGCTGTAAGTTAAATATGAACGCGTTTTGCTAATTTACAGACTAGAATTTAAATAATTTAAATTTGGCCTTACTTGCCAGCAGAAGTCAGAAATCAAGGCTAATGTATTCATCTGTTCGGGCAATGCTCCATCGTATGTAATTGGGAGCTCAAATGGATCCTTGCCATCTTTATATACAACATGTTGCGCACCGGTAAGATTGGTGGTTGTTGGTATCTGAAGGAATATTTCAATGCTTTAAATCTCATAGCATGCTAAGATAAACAAAATCAAAATGCATATTTTTTTAACATAACGTGACCATTCATATTGGTGCCCATATTATTAGTGTCTCTAAAAATGTCAGAAAGTTCCTGGGTTCGAATCCTTGGTGGAGGCTAGGATTTTTTTTTCAGGGTCTGGAGAGTGTTCCTGAGTCTACCCAGCTCTGATGGATACCTGACTAAAGTTGGGGTAAAGCAGGGGTCGGGAACATTTTGTCTTAGAGGGCCATGGATACCACATATTTTGAAAAGTAATTCTGTGAGAGCCATACATTATGTTTACAACTAAAAAATCAAGTAAATGTGTGCATTTTGTGTAATTTCAACACTAAAAGTACAATAATTATGTCTCTGAATTATTCTGATGCTGATCTGCAGTAGACTTTAGCTCATTAATTTGTAGTATGAAATATTGATATGCAATTAATATGCAGATCAAAAAATCTTTATGTAGGTCGGTGACTTAAATTAAAAGTGTGATTATTTGCTTTGTGCTGTACGAGTGGTCCGTTTGAATGTGTTTAAGTTTCTGTGCTCTGTGGGTGCTATGATTTGTGAGAATGTAAGTAATGGACTTTTAATGTAAATATATTTTATTATTTGTAATATAGATATAGACTTGGGGGACTGTTTGGTATAAAAATGATGTATGTAAATATTGTTTTGTATTTTGTGAAAGCCCTGAAACGAGGTTAAGCGGCTAGGTCTTGCGTCATTTTTCGGAATTCTTTTTCTGATTGTTTTAAATTCGGTTTTCGTTAGTGTAGTTTAATTAAAGTAATAGGTAGAATTTTTATTGTAGTTTAATTTAATATAGGGTTGTACATAAGGTAGATTTGTAGATATTTAGCAATTAGAAATTTAGAATAAGGATTACCACTTTAGTCAACAGGAAATAGTCATTTTGAAATTAGTTAGAGCGAGAGGTAGAGTTGTCATCAGTTACGTTCGGTCAGGGTCTATAAATATAACAATTAATCAATCACTTCCGTCCGAAATGGCCCATTTTGTGGAAGACCAGTGGTCAGATTATGGCGTAGTTGTGTGTGGCTTGTTCGGATATGACGTCGTAATGTCGGCCTATGTTGGTTTTTAGTGGGGAGTTGAAGTTAGTTTTTTAGAGGGGAGTTTAAGTTGGTTATTTTGTTTGGGTTCACAGTATGTTTAGAGTTTAGATAGTATAGGTTTATTGTTGGGGTTCAATTTGTTTTTTATGATTTTTATGTTCCCTTTAATGGGACGAGTGAATTTTCCATGAATAAAAAGTAATTTGTAATTTAAATATGATTTTAGTGTTTTATGTTTAGTGTTCAGTGTTGTTGGTCTGTTTAGATTGTAATAATCCTTCTGTCCCAACGGAAGTGTCACGGAAGCCTAAAGTCCCCTCGTGCCCTAGTTTAGATGTATTTAGTAGACGATTGCTGTCCTTTACCCACAACCCTCTTTAATTTAGTAGTAACCATGAAATATGAAAAATATAACCGCCCTCCCCTCGCCCCACCCTGTTACATTTAAAAAAACATTTTTTAATAATCGAACATTTGTATGCGAGCCAGACGCAACCATTAAAAGAGCCACATCTGGCTCGCGAGCCATGGTTTCCCGACCCCTAGGGTAAAGTAAAAGCGGCTGTGGATCATCTATTATGCCGTGGCCACAGAAACTGGTGAACGCTGCTTCACCGGCCCTACGGACCGGTTTAATTTGACGGGAGACGACTACTACTACTAAAAATAAACTACCGGCGGAGCCTTACGGCTCTTGAGATGGGCGTAATAATGTAAAGGCGTGGATGAAAGGAGAGGGGGCACAATGAGATCCTTCTAGAGACTAGGCACATTGCGGCATGCCGAAAAGGCGTGTCGCGTAACATCGGAAACGGTCTCCGCAGAACATGCACTGCACTTCACTCATCACCTGATCCTTCACACGGATCATTATCGTGGTGGTCTGCTCGTATACCTGCGCCGTCGCCCGTTAGCACTAATCCCCACAATATATGTCTGAACATCAAGGCTTAGGGCGGGTTCGAGACGAATTGTTGTGCTCAATGCTTCCTCCCCGCCGAGGCTCTTGGCCTCTCAGCAGTGCTACGAAACTCGGACTCGCAACGGGGACTGTTCCTCCCATGCGTTCGCCCTTCGGTGTGCTCATAATGTGAACGTATCGGCGGTTTACACACTGTGCCAGTGTTTGAGGCCCATGGCCATGGGTACAGAAGTGCATATGGGTGCCAACTCTGGGAGAAAATGGGGGCGAGGAGGCAAAGGAGAATGCCCCTCTCTCTGAATATTAATGTTTGCAAAAAAATCGAAAGAAATGTTGCCACTCTGCTCTATTATCTTTGGGAAAAGCTTTTTATATAAATTCTCATAGACGCACTTCTTTATTGACTCAAATATTTAAAAAACAAGAATTATCGATACTGGGTTTTAATTCAATAGACACAATAGCGACGCATGTGTTCTTTTTTATTCTTTAACAGGATAGTTTTAAAATGGCCATCTATGCAATAACAATAAATAGGATAAACTTTTCAAACAAATAGGTCTTCCAACAATCCGAGGAATGATCGCTCCTCAAATGAGCCTCTAAAACGTGACCAACAGAGAATAGGCTATCCAGTCCTCTCTCAACGCCCTTCACGATAATAAATATGACTACGCTCCCCACGCTTTCCCCTTGTCCACAAATAACCCAAATAAGAAAATTAGTGTTAAGAGGATATTGATGCAACACTAAGCTTACTAATGACACAATAATGTGATTATATATACGAGTGTGTTTGTTGTGTGTTTAAGTGTGTTTAAACGTGATTGTGTTTGGGAATGTTATGTGTGTGTGCATATGTTTGGGCGTGTGTGTGTATGGGTGTACAACATTGTTTGGGTTTGCTGTATTGTTTCGGGTGTGTCTGTGTGTGTGACGTGGGTGGGGTGGGGGGAGATGGTGGCGACACTTACCACTGTGGTGCCGACATTGTCCACGTCGTTAAACTCACAAGTGGCGGTGTAGGGCGCCACTATTCCGCTGCCGTCAGAGTCCAGGACATACCTGTTACCGGAGACGAAGCCGGTCTTTCTGTTCGGGGTGCTCATGACCTCGTGGCAGGTTTTCTTGATATCTGAAACACACAAATGTCAAGGTGATATTTCCATCAGCGGCCGCAAAATGCAACATATAGAATGCAATAGTATGCACGTGTCAGCTTGTTTGGGCCGTTTTAGATGCTGCCGCACACCTCGGCCCTTGTCATAAAGCCGCCTAGTGTCGGTCAATTAAAACAGGCCGAACGTCTCAAGGCCAAGCTAATATATGGGAGTGAGCAAGGCCAAAACAGCCGAGGCTATAGACCCAGTGGGATTGAGCCCAGGATACTCTACATCGCACACAGTAGAACAGTTGCAGCATTGCAGAAGTTGCCTACCAATGGTGTGCACAGGTCCTGAAAAAGAATCGCCCTAAACTCATTCTACATTCACAAAGAAGGCACCAGAATTTTACATGTACTTAGGGCCTGTAAAAGGTGTTACTCCGGCCCTGCAGGCCTGTAGGTACAAATTGTATTCTGGGAGAGGGGAGAAATTCGATACATAACATGTCATTGATATTGGCCTCGCTACTGTGAAAGGACACAATACTGTACACTAGTTTCTTACCAAGGCACTCCACGTCACCAACGACCATGGTGGCGCCACTTCCGGCCAAAGATATTCTGGCCACTGGTAGAATGTCTCTTTTGGACAGCAAAAATCCTTTTGGTCTGCCGCACTTGGTGCACAGGTCTTTGTATTTGGTGCATGTTTCGGTTATAACTGAAAATAGCGAACATTTGTGGTTGTTATAACTGAAATAGCGAACATTTGTGGTTGTTATAACTGAAATAGCGAACATTTGTGGTTGTTATAACTGAAATAGCGAACATTTGTGGTTATTATAAGTTATAACTGAAATAGCGAACATTTGTGGTTGTTATAACTGAAAATAGCGAACATTTGTGGTTGTTATAACTGAAAATAGCGAACATTTGTGGTTGTTATAACTGAAAATAGCGAACATTTGTGGTTGTTATAACTGAAATAGCGAACATTTGTGGTTGTTAAAGCTGAAAATAGCGAACATCAAAAACTTTTACCGTTGAAAATAGCGAACATCAATAACTGTTATAGATGAAAATAGCCAACATTAGAGGTTGTTATAGCTGATAATAGCGAATTATTGTGAAATATAGCTTTAAATAACGTGAAAATGTGTGCATTTAATCCCTATAGAGCGTTCTCAGTGGGCGTGGCTTAGGTTTTTACTCTATTTTTAGTGACGTATTTGTGTAAATATAAGAACCCACTTGAGGTACAAATGTAACGTGGTGAAAGTGAAGTACTTCTTTATCATGCAAAATTCACATCTGAATATTGGCTATCCTACTCAAAAATAAGGAGGTAAATAGTAGTACTATAGATTAATTGATTAATAAGATTAGGCTAGGGCCGGCTAGACCTATTTACACTTTCAATTTCATTTTATAGGCCTACACTTTTAATGTTTCGTAGGCTAGGCTACGATGTCAAGTGATAGTGTTGGTGAATATCTAGTCTAGTCAAGTCACTAATAGGCTCACATCGTCTATGATCTATGTCTATGATAATAATAAAATAGACTATTTTATTTCACATACATAATACAGCTTAAATCTTAATAAGACTTAAAACACAACACATCATTTAAAAAAATCTCGAGCCTATATGAAACTTTATTAATACAGCGGCCATTATTACTTGTACACCATTACAGAAAGTAAACACAAATCAGTGCTTTTTGTCACGTGATTGCAAACGCCCTAACAATTTGTGCACAAAGGTATAGCTATAAATAGCGCACAGGGTCGAAATGGGCGCGAATTTAAAATGTAAGTTTTTATTTTCCCGCTCCTCGGCCATGACTCCAGGATAATAAATGTGATCAGGACCGGCTCTAGGATTTTTGACGCCCTAGGCGAAAACAAATTCTTCGCCTTCATCAAAGTGCCATCGGCGTTTAGAAACTGAGTAGTGTTAGGGCACACTTTCCTATTTTCTAAGACAACTTAAATAAAATACTTTCGCCTTTCATTACCTAGCAATTCGTCTGCCTATGCAAGAAGCGCGGAGAAATACTAAATTTTAATAAAATTTAGTATATAGTTTAAATCCCCAAATAAATAAAAAAAATCCTCGACTATGCGCCCCCCAAAACTTTTGCGCCCGGGCGGCCGCCTAGGTTGCCTATATGGACGAGCCGGTCCTGGATGTGATATTGGCGCAGACAACTGACCTGTTTTAGTGTCGGGTATCTGGGTCCACTCGTAGAAGATGTCCCCTTTATAGTTGTACAGGCCGTAGCGGCCTCCGAGCTTCAGGGATGCGTCGGATGCGCAGAACAGATAGATGTTCTGGGAGCAGTACTCGCTCTGGGACATGATATTGTAGATGACAGTTATGTTGATGGTGACGTAGGTGATGACGACATCCATGGTGTAGTTGACGACATTGTTGGATGCCTTCACCGTCTGTAATAAAAAACAACAACAACACAATGGGAGCTCAGGGGAAAATATAAGGTTGTAAGCAAAAGATGGTTCTTGAAAGATATTTCAAAGACGCGCCATAAGGAAAAAAAGCCGAGAAAAGTCAATGCCTTGAACATTTGTGTTTTTTGTCTGTTTCGCTATAGACATCTTTGTCATTTGACCCATTGTGTTTAGTACATAGTATAACATCTACTTTAAACTTCCTGCAAAACTTAGTATTTATTTTGCTGAATCAGCTGGTTTTATATAAATAATCGTAAGTACATACAGAAGGATGAAAGGGCAAAACTTAAAAAAAATGGCGGCTTTTCAAAGTAATCATTAGGTTATTTGCCTCCGCTTTGTGTCAGGGATGTTAATATCGTGTTGTTGTTTTTTAACTGAGAACAAGGAAATAAATACATTGTGGGTTACCTCTTAATTTGATTGATTTTCTCCAAAGTTTATTTTATTTTATTTGCATATTTTTTAAAAATATTGTTGATCTCGCTATTTGTACATGACTTTTGTATGGACACAATATGTCCACGGGCCAACTGGTAAAGAAATAATGCATTTGTTTCTTATTTGTTGATATGAGATGTGTATAAAGGGCGCAACCAAATTCTTTTGGTAACAACACATCTATAGTACAATTCGATAAAACTGTTTGTGGAGTTTTGCAAACACTGTATTGCAGATACATACATGCGAAATAAAACATTGGCGAAAAATGGGTGAAATCAGACCACCGGCAAGGATTACATTAGGAAAAAGGTAAGACAAGGATTTTAAGAAAGCCTGATTGGAAATCATGTTAGGCAATGATGTTATGCAATAGTGTTAGGCAATGATGTTAGGGTGGGAATGTTAGGCAATGGTGTTAGGGAAAAAAATTTGGCAAGAATGCTAGTCAATTATCATTGACTACAAGATTCGACAATGATGATGGGCAGTGATACCAGGCAAGAATGTTTGGCAAGGATGTTTGGCAAGGATGTTTGGCAAGGATGTTTGGCAAGGTTGTTTGGCAAGGATGTTTGGCAAGGATGTTTGGCAAGGATGTTTGGCAAGGTTGTTTGGCAAGGATGTTTGGCAAGAATGTTTGGCAAGAATGTTTGGCAAGGATGTTTGGCAAGGATGTTTGGTAAGGATGTTTGGCAAGGATGTTTGGCAATGATGTTTGGCAAGGATGTTTGGCAAGGATGTTTGGAAAGGATGTTTGGCAAGGATGTTTGGCAAGGATGTTTGGCAAGGATGTTTGGCAAGGATGTTTGGCAAGGATGTTTGGCAAGGATGCTTTTCAAAGGATGTTTGGAAAGGATGCTCTTTTTTTATGTTCCTACTACCCAAACACATTTCAAAATTGATTTCTTTTTTAAATCCTACGCGATACCGCTATTACATAGGGGCGCGATGGCCTAGGGTGCGAGGTTCGAATTCTGGTGAATGTGGCCCTTAATGAGAGTGATGCGGGCTCGCATTCTCGTTGAGAAGTTGAGCGAGTTCAAGTCTGGCGAAGGCTGGGATTTTTTTTTTCTCTCCGGTTCAGGACGGTGCCACTGAGTCTACCCAGCTCTGACGGGTTACCTGACGTTAGTTGGGGGTAACGTAGAGGCGGCTGTGCAGTGTGCTGGCCACAGAATCCCCTATTATGCCGTGGCCACAGAGACTGGTGAACACTGCCCCACAGGCCTTTTGACCAATTTGGTCCGAAGGTACTTTTTTTTTTTCTTTCTACCGCTATTACATACAATCGTTTCCATACACACTTATACATTGTGTGTATGCTTATGTTTATTTTGTGTTTAATGCTTTCCCCAAAAATATATATTTCTAAGATTTTAACATCAAAGAATAAAATATTACAATAGTGTGTTTTTTTTTAAATCTTAATATATCGCATGCATGTCTCGACATCTTTTGAAGGATTTATTCTTCAAATATCAAAACCAAATTATAATTAAGCCTAAGTATGTAAAAAAAAAAAAAAAAAAAACACATAAAAAAACACTAGATTAAAGTTTTAAAACCTAGATTAAGGTTGGTAAAAACCTAGATTTAAGTTGGTAAAAACCTAGATTCAGGTATGGAAAAAAAAACAAAGTAAAATAAAACTCGTGCAAGAAACGACCTATCTCTCGACTTACCATGATGCCTACGCTTGGTTTGGGCAACAATTTACAGGCCACGGGCACTGGTGGGTCGGTGTTGAGGGCAACTGTGGTTTCGTAGTTAGCCGTCATGGAGACACCGTAGAACGAACGGAGTTCCTGGCAATTCTTTTGAGTACCTGAAATCATTGGGACAGGTGTGTGATGTCATCTTATCAGACAATGTTCAATTTTTTCAAAAAAGGCTTTCCAATATCAGTCAATTAGATTTTGCTGTTTGAAACAGAAACTATTAATAGGCCTAAAATGTCCATCGGTCTTATTTTATTTTTTGTGGGTTCAAAGATCAAATATTTTTAGACTGACCTTGACCGCCGTCGCAGACGAGTTCTCCCAGCTTGTATTTGAGTGAGGACACTGGTGGGGGTTTTCCGGCCGCGCCAGGCTTGGGTGTGAGCTTGAGGCAAATCTGTGAATAGCGTAGAAAAATGCCTGTCTTTTTATAACTTGTCAATGTAGGCCTGTGTTTATTTAGTGCCCTGTCAAAGTCTGTCTATTTAGTACTTAGTCAATGTCTGTCTATTTAGTACTTTGTCAATGTCTGTCTATTTAGTACTTTGTCAATGTCTGTCTATTTAGTACTTTGTCAGTGTTTGTCTATTTAGTACTTGGTAAATGTCAGTCTATTTAGTACTTGGTAAATGTCTGTCTATTTAGTACTTTGTCAATGTCTGTCTATTTAGTACTTTGTCACTGTGTGTCTTTTTTTGCACTTTTCCTCTGTCTGCCTTTTTAGTACTTTGTCAATGTCAGTCTATATACAAATTTTTTTAATTATGTATGTATACTTAGAAACAATATGTAGGTAGGGAGTTCCAAACAAAAATGTGATGAATTGGCATGAGAAAGGGGGTGAGGCGGGTGCAGGCAGTTGACTCATGGGCGTCTGTGAAGACTTAAGAGCTGTGATCACTTAACTTGAGCCTTGATTATTCACTCTCAGCTCAGTCGTGTAGAGTTAATTTTCCCACATTGAGAGGAATAGAAAATTTGCTTCCCTGAAAAAAAAATCTCACCAAAAACCAGCAAATCCGGTTCAGACAATGATAAATGGATATACGAATACATGCATATAAGTACTCCTTTTTCCCGAGTGGAATTCGGGCATGGAATGGGTTGCCTGAACAGACCAGGAAAACCAGTAACTTAACATCATTTAAAACATTAATAAAGATGCAAGACTGGACTCGGACCAAGGATGAACGTAGGACGCAATAATCTTCTTTATAGAAGGGGCGTCTATAAGATATAAGAAGACGGAAGTTCTATTTTCCCATTTACCTGGCACACCGGGAGGCTTTCCGAGTTGATGATGGTACCGACGTCGTACCGGATCGCCGCGTCGTTCATGTCACAGTTACATTTGGCGTTGGGTCCTCCGGCACAGTTCCCATTGACTCCACAGGCGCACTTGTCCTGGCCGAAGCTGCCAGCCCAACCTGGACAATGGACAATGGTCAAATCACAGTTAGTGGGGAAAATCTTGAACCAAGAGTAGAGGGCCGACTGAAACCAAAATTTTGGTTTCGGCCGAAAACGAAACCATACCAAAATTTAAAAAAAGGACTTTCGGCCGAAACCGAAAATTTATCTACACATTCGGCCGAAACTGAAATTAAAAGATAAACCGAAAATGCCAAACAAAAGATTTATAAAGACTACACTGCAATCCCACACTAAAGTTTTCGACATTCTTTGGGGGTTATTAAATAATCCGTTTATTATTAACTTCTATTTTCTACTTCACAAAGATTAATTCGCAACAGTTTCACTAGACGAAATTATCAATAAGCAGTGTAATAGATGCAGCACTAGCGTTGCATGTCTGGATTTTGAAACTTAAAATAGATTTTCGGTTCGTGACCGAAATTCAATATCAGTTTCGACCAAAACCGAAAGCAGACCAAAAGCTAACTTTATGGCTTCGACCGAAACCGAAACTACACTGAAAAGAGTCCATTTGCCTACTTTCGGCACCGAAACCGACTTTCGGTCGGCGTCTACCCATAAGTATACGTTAATAAAAGGCCTTTAAAAAAAATACAATGACCATTTTTGTAATCATAAAATTTGAGCAACGTATTTTAGTACTATTTACTCTCCAAAATCAACTAAGCTTATTACATTTTTTTGAAAAACCTCTTCAGTTTGCCATTAAGCCCTTTGATCCAAAGATCCTAGACATGCCGCAGGACCAACCCATGTATCAGTTGTATGGGTCTGCGTGGTTAAAATTATAAACTAAAGAGCTGACCTTTCTGAGGTACGCCTGCACAGGTGGTGTAGTTGACGTTGCCAGTAGCAGGAGCATGCTTGCATTCCAACTGGAGGTCCTGCCTACATTTGCCGGACGCTTTAACCAAAGCCTACCAAATTATAACAAGTCATGATTAATATAATTTATAACAATACACAGTAACACAAGGCATATATTTTATAACAATACAAAAGGCATATAATGCTATAGTCTTTTAAAGTCCTTTGTACCAACTTCGCTATTGTTTTTTTTTTCAAGCTGGCTGGCCAAATATTCTGAAAACACTAAAAGAAATGCAGGACTAGACTCAAACAGCGGATGAGCGTAGGACGCAATAATCGTTTTTTTAATATAAGGAGCGTATGTAGTGTATACGAGTTTAATTTTCAACGACTGATGTAAGGTACACATCAGAGCTGGGTAGAATCAGAGACACCCTCCAGACCCGGGAGAAAAATTCTATCCACCACACAGATTCGAAGCAGCCAGGTTCGGTTGGACAGTCGAGCTCGCTGCCACAAAACGGCAGTGGATTAATTAGGCTGGGATTAAAATATAGAATGGACGGAAATTCTAAATTATAAATAGACACACGTGTCAACTATAAAACAAAAACAAAAATATATAAACCATAAAACAAGGCTAACAAATGAACAAACAAACAAAAAAGAACAAACGAGAGGAAACGAACATGAAACGAGAGGAAACGAACATGAAACGAGACGAAACGAACATGAAACAAGACAAAACGAGCATGAAACGAGAGGAAACGAACATGAAACGAGAGGAAACGAACATGAAACGAGACGAAACGAACATGAAACGAGACAAAACGAGCATGAAACGAGACGAAACGAACATGAAATGAGAGGAAACGAACATGAAACGAGACAAAACGAACATGAAACGAGACGAAACGAACATGAAACGAGACGAAACGAACATGAAACGAGACGAAACGAACTTTAAACGAGACGAAACGAACATGAAACGAGACGAAACGAGCATGAAACGAGACGAAACGAACATGAAACGAGACGAAACGAACATGAAACGAGACGAAACGAACATGAAACGAGACGAAACGAACATGAAACGAGACGAAACGAACATGAAACGAGACGAAACGAACATGAAACGAGACGAAACGAACATGAAACGAGACGAAACGAACTTGAAACGAGACGAAACGAACATGAAACGAGACGAAACGAACATGAAACGAGACGAAACGAACATGAAACGAGACGAAACGAACATGAAACGAAACGAAAATGAAACGAGACGAAACGAACATGAAACGAGACGAAACGAACATGAAACGAGACGAAACGAACATGAAACGAGACGAAACGAACATGAAACGAGACGAAACGAACAGGAAACGAGACGAAACGAACAGGAAACGAGACGAAACGAACATGAAACTTACAGCGATTTGTGCTGCCGAGATCTTGTCGCCATTTCCGTTGGTGTATGTTATGTCGTAGCATACGTCCACTGGGTTGGGATTGTTGGGGTTTGTTTCAAATGTCACGTTGGCTAGAAAAACAACAACAACAGCGACAATGATGATATTATGTTCTTTATATTATGGTGTGTGTGTATATATATAGATGTAGAGGTCGAGGTCGGAAAATAGGAGAACCTGGCTCCGATCTCAGAGCAGAAGTAAGCTTAGTTGGAGAAGTACCCTGCACACCGGTACAAATGCTGCAGAGGGGCAGACTTCCCATTATCGCGGAGGTTAAAAGAGCAGCGAAGAAAAGTAAAGACCATAGGCTACCCCTTACAAATTCCTGTCTCTCAAGGAAAGGTCTCCACAGACACAGGCAATTCTGCAAGGCTGGCCAAATCACACAAACGCAATTCTATTGCAATTCTAATCGTCTACCGAGACTATAGAGCCAATGCTGATGATGATATGGTAAAGGTATTTGGTGATATATGCCCAGCCACATTTACTTTACCCCTCCCCCCCTAACTAAAGTCAGGTACACATCAGAGATGGGACACCCTCCAGCCCCTGGAAAAAAAAAACAAGCTTTCACCTGGATTCGAACCCAGAGCCTTCTGATCGCCAGTCGAAAGCGCTGCCGCTCGGCCACTAATCTTTGCATTATATTAAATAGTATTAAATCTCGTCTTACGTGGTCTCAAGAGGACTGTCGTGGAGTACAAGCTGCACTGGACCCCGAACGGGGCAACGATCCCTTCACCATCTGGGTCAATGGTGACGATGTTGTCGACGCGGTAGGTCTCTCCGTAGGCGGTGCGGTTGCTAAGGAGGAACGCCTGAAGCTTGGCGCACGACTCAAACACCTCTGGATAGGAAAATGATTTCGAATTTAGTCACGTGTTCAGAATGATTTGTGGTAGGAACAAATCAATAGCATATGAATTTAAACAAAATAAGACTTGTTGTTATTATTCTGTAGGGGAATGATGTGTTATTTTCTAGTGTATTAAAAGAATATGGCCTATGGAAGAGCTAGGTTTCTGAAATCAAAACAAAATTTCTTATACAGAATATAGAGCATACACAATATAGAACAAACAGACTATGGAACGTACAGAATATAGAACAGACATAATACAGACAAATAGCCATAACGATTGCAACAATTATTGTATCGGATTTCTCTACGATAGAGTTATGTTTTTCACTTTTGTCGGTTATAAGTGATCTTATTTTAAAATCAAGCTGCTCAAATAAAATATAATACCTTTAAGTAATCGACTACAAAATGAAATTTAATACCTTTAAGTAATCGACTACAAAATGAAATATAATACCTTTAAGTAATCGACTACAAAATGAAATATAACAAAATAAATTTAACCCTCTAACCACCAACAGTTAACAATAAATCTTTCGATTGTTATAAAAGAGATCAAATAAACAAATTGCCTAAGTTGACAACACAGAGCCAGGATTCATTTAAAAACAAAATATATAGTCTAGTACCGACCTGTGCATATAAGGGGCCCAACGGTGACTGTAAGTCCACTATTTGAGTATGCGCTCATTACTTTGGAGAAATCTAAGCTGTTTATTGGCAGATTTTTTATGTCAGTGATTATTCCAGTATCATAGCTGTAAGACAAAAAAACAACAACAACAATGTAATAAAAACATAAAACTACAATGCTATCTCACATTAGTTAGATGTCTACTAAGATATGCATCTTCTGTATGGGATCATCAACTAAAGAAGCCATTAAAAAAATAGAAAAAATTCAGAAAAGAGCTACAAGCTATTCACATCTGACAAAGAGTAACACTATTAGTCAAATCACTAAACCTAGAAACATTAGAGCACAGAAGGGCAAAGAGTATAATAGTAATAATACATAAGGCATAAAACTCTAATTTTGAAATACAACCCAATAACAACCTGTTGCAATGCTCATATTAAACATGACAAAAACACTTTCATTATCCCTTATGCGAAAACAAATGCATAATAAGTGCTCTTTTTTCCCGAGTGGCATTCGGGCATGGAATGGGTTGCCTGAACAAACCTGGAAAACCAGTAACTTAACATCATTTAAAACATTAATAAAGATGCAAGAATAGACTCGGACCACGGATGAGCGTAGGACGCAATAATCTTCTTTATAGAAGGAGCGTCTGTAATATAATATATATTATATAAGATCAGGGGTCGGCAAACGTTTATTAATAGTACAATAATACTGTGCCAAAGTAGGACTTCTCATTCATCGAGCGCCAACATCCTAAATGTCAACCTGCTCTAGCAATCAATTTCTTTTACAAGAGGCTTGACTTGTCTCTTTGTTGGTCTTCCGCTTGACACTGAAAAAATAGCTTTTGCGTGCCAAGTATGGCACGCGTTGCCTGGGTTGCCGATCCCCCTCGGGGTAGATAATATTGTTAAAACAAAAACCTAAGTTCCGATTACCTATCTACGTTTCCGTTACATTGGCAGCTGGTGCCATTAGGGCCACAGGACTGCAGGTAATCAGTTAGGTTGGTTACATTCTGGCTTGGACCTTTGAAGGTGATGGTGCCTAAACATTGGAACAAAAGACGAGTTGACATTTAAAAGAAAGTGGTTATTAAAAGTCATAGTCGATTATGTAATTTCGGCTGCATTTTGCAAGAAGTCTAATAATTATCCAAATCGTCATAAAGTCACATTCTAAATGTTTAACAATCCAATTGAAGAAAGTCATATAATATATGTTTACAAGCTAAATTCCCCGGCGTTTTCCGAAGGAAAATAAATTGGGCCTGTATAAGCTACAGATAAAAATTGTATGAACTATAATTAACAGAAAGCTATAGATCTAATAATTTTTATTTTTTATTGTTTTTTACTGAAGACATTTAAGAAAGTAATTTAAAATAAATATTGTAATCGGGTTAAAAATAGACTTTTTATTTAACAAAAATCTAAATTGCCCGCTGTTGCCCGTGGATTTACAGTCTTTTTTTAAAATATTAATTGAAATATTTTTTTTATAGAAAATGAAAGGTATAGACTAATTGGAGAATCGAACCCGGGTCGACCGCATGGCAGTCGGATACGTTATACACAGGTAGGGAGGACACAGGTGCTAAGTCAAATTGCAAAGGTAAAATATGAGACAATAAGGTCGCGTGTCATTAAATAAACCAATTTGATTGGTTAAACACACACGAAGAGCTTTATATATATATATATATTATAAAAAGTTTACCTGAGGATGATCGAATGTTGACCTGATTACAGGCGACGGTGACTGATTGGGAACAAACTGTGGATCGAGCTTTCAATGCTTCGATCTGTTCTTTGGAGACGCTAAGGTATTGAATGGTCCACAACGTATCGTAGATCGGTTTCTGGAGACAGAAAAGGGGGCTCAAATTAAAAACGTTTCCCCATAAAATTAAAAAAAGTGCATTTGCGAAAATTTAGAAATATTTCTTCACCAGCAGATAGTTGCAACCAAGGACGCTTGCTTTAATATTCCTGTTATTTGAAGACTTGACTGTACACTTCCGTTTATTTAATCGCTTTAATTTTCTCAATGAAAAAATAAAATTAAAATCAAAAGTATACATCGGAAAACTTTAGGCAGACGTAGGAGCCGTAGAAGTCATGTAAGACAGCGTTATAGGATGCGCACGGAAAAAAGCACACACACGCTCTAAAAATAGAGCAAGCGGTCTATCTTATTTCAGTCTTTGATGCAACCTGCAGAAAACATAATTTTTTTCCAAAGCCGAACGATTTTGGGGGGAATGGGAGCTTTAATAAATCAATAACTTATAAGCCCCAGTGGCACACTATATTAAACATAATATCGAAAATACGAGGAAACCACGAAAATACGTAGAAACCACGAAAATACGTGGAAACCACGAAAATACGTGGAAACCACGAAAATAGGTGGAAACCACGAAAATAGGTGAAAACCACGAAAATAGGTGGAAACCACGAATAAACGCAAAAACCAAGTCCCCCCTTTCCCCCATCGATACTGCCTGCTTTTGTTTAATGTTATATTTATTTACTGCACTATAATGTTATAGCAATTTTAAAAACTTTCTCATTGATGATAGCTTTGGCTTTCTATAAATCATGTTTTGCCATTTTTTTTTTACTAGCTACATTCTGTGTTAGTGCTGAGATATCCTCCTTTTTTTTTCAAACTAAATTGTTGAGAATAATTACACATTATTTTGGACACCAAAATTAAATTTAAAACGTACAAATATAAGATACAATTATTAAAAAAAAATATTTTCAAACATTGATAGCTGGATAAAATATTAAACTTTCAAACAGTTGCGGGGGAAGGGGGGAGGTGGATCTGTGCACGTGTTTCCCCACTTTCCTTCTTTTTGCCCTTTCCCCAATTCCAATGTTTTAATTCAAATTGATGTAGGCCTATTATTAATAAATTGTGTAATCTGTTTAATACAAAGACAATATATTTAAAAAAAAAAGAATATTATTGTAAACATCCGAGAGTGTAATATTATCAAGTTCACTCAAGTTCGTTGTATTTCAAAACCTTTGCTTAAACGTTGAAAATTGCCGATACAGAATAGTGTTGAAATTCGGGGCAAAAAATAAAGTTCTAAAAACTGCATCATTATCTCCCCTTATTATTGGTCCTTCTATTAATATGAAGTTTTTCATTGGTCAGTGCCGTTTGATTAGAATTTTGGTTTGTTTGCTTTCCCGCCACTGACCTGAAGTCTAAGTTCAGACAGAAAAAAACAACACACAACAACAACGGCTTGACGTATTGTTGTAATCGAATTTACACGGGTTCGTGTTAAAAGATTACAAGTACGGCGAAAATTAGAAGACTACAACAAAACAACAACAATGAGTTTGTCTTTGACCTTGGAGAGTTCAAGGTAAATGTCAAAAGACACATCGATAGAGAAACGAACTACAACAACGACGACGAGCGGCAGATGTCATCGTCATTGCTGGGTTCAAGGTCAATGTCAAAGGTTACGGCAAATGAAAAAAGCAAACCCCCGCCGTGCATAATGACACGGATCAAACTGAGAAAAAGAACGATTGCACACGAGAAAACTAACACGATTAAACAACTAGAGGCCTTTAGTGGATTTGCTTGAGTTTAAACTCACATAAAGATCCCTAAATAGGAGGTCACTCTAGGCCACAAAGTTTTTTATTTTTCAGTGCTCAATCTTGGCCTACTGGCATGGATTTTCAGAGTGCTTTGATAGTGTAACTTGAAAATTAACTTGAAAATTATTAAACTATTTAGAAATAATAGTTTTTGTGAATTCTAATGTTTAGATGATTGGAATATTATTGTCATCGTAGACTCAGAAGAACCCATTACTGGGAGGTGAAATCCCTGTCTTAGGCATCATTGATTTACCTTGCTTTATTAGCCTTTACAACCCCAAATTCATTTTTATATTAAATATTAAGTTAGCAAAACTATTTCAATTGTGTTGTATCTTATGTTTTTCATATAGATTTAATTTGTCCAAATTCCAGATGCCTTTATCGTTCCGATGAAATACCAGCAAGACTTCTTAAAGAACTAAATATACTCCTCTATAGAAGGAGCGTCTGTAATATAATAATATAAGATAAAAGGTGATATGTTTTGTGATGTAATCTAAATAAAGGTTTTATAAACTTAAGTCACGTGAAAATTTGGTTCAATTTCCTAACAAGCTTACACAAATTAAAATCATAGTCATGCAGAATCTGCTCGACTTTTTAAAAAGATGTCTTCGCTCGTTGTAGTGTCCTGCATTAGGATAAGTTCGATCAGTTCTTCATAAATATTAAATTCACTGTCACATGCCCTAATAAAAACTGTAAGCTGTGCTATTCCAATGATGTCAACGGTCTCATCAATAGCAATTTTAGCAATATAAAAATGTTCAAATTCGGATGATGCAGCCTTCAATTGTGGTTACAAATAATCTGCCATTTCATCAATCCGTCCAGCAACAGTGTTCCTGGTTAACGAAATATTCTTAAAATACTGTGCCTTCTGTGGGCACACAATGTCAGCCGCTTTCACAAGGCAATGCTTTACGAAATCTCATCCACTGTAAGATTTCCCACTCATGGCGACCATTCGGCTGAGTTCATAGCTTGCAGTAACGGAAGTGACATAGGCGTGATCTATTTTTGTAAAACATGTCTGTTGGTGTATCAAGTTGGCTTTCAATTCCTAGAGTCTTGAAACACGCATTAAGTCCTCATATTTATTGCAGGATCGATGGTTGGTTTCATAATGTCTTTTAAAGTTGTACTCTTTGGCGTGGCAATGCTGTTATTGCATACTAAACAATGTATCTTTCCATTTACCATTGTACAAACATACTGTAGTTCCCATTTTCCTTTATTCATCAAGTGTCCTTTTCTTCTTAGCTGAAGGTCTGTAGCCATTTTAAACGGTGTTAATTTACGCAGTACTTCATAAATACAATAAATATAATTACCGGCACGATTCCTCAAGATACAATTTATTATTGTTTTAAATTTTTAACATGACAATAACAACCTGTCTGCTACTTCCGGTCAATATTGCCTAACTTTCATAGATAGAAAACTCTTACTAGATTAAAATAGCCGTATTGCTGATTTATACGTTGCGCCGTGCCAGATTTCTGTTTTATACACCCAGTTTAAAGTATTAATCCTTACAGTCCCGGGCGCGTACATAGCGGAACTGAAGGCAGCATAGATAGAAGTACGGTAAGGGTTAAAACTGCAATTTTCGCGATAAATGAGACAATTGCAGTAATTTGTGCGGGCCGCACATGTGCTTGCAAAGGGCCGCATGAAAACCATGGAATCTTAAAGAACTAGGACATTACACAATAAAACATCGTACTGTCTACACAATATCTTGCAAACCTTGCAATCTTAACTCTTAAAGAACTAGGACATTACACAATAAAACATCTTACTGTCTACACAATATCTTGCAAACCATGGAATCTTAAAGAACTAGGACATTACACAATAAAACATCTTACTGTCTACACAATATTCTGCAAACCATGGAATCTTAAAGAACTAGGACATTACACAATAGAACATCTTACTGTCTTCACAATATCTTGCAAACCATGGAATCTTAAAGAACTAGGACATTACACAATAAAACATCTTACTGTCTACACAATATCTTGCAAACCATGGAATCCTAACTCTTAAAGAACTAGGACAGGTCTTCACAATATCTTGCAAACCATGTAATCTTAAAGAACTAGGACATTACACAATAGAACATCTTACTGTCTTCACAATATCTTGCAAACCATGGAATCTTAAAGAACTAGGACATTACACAATAAAACATCTTACTGTCTACACAATATCTTGCAAACCATGGAATCCTAACTCTTAAAGAACTAGGACATTACACAATAAAACATCTTACTGTCTTCACAATATCTTGCAAACCATGGAATCTTAAAGAACTAGGACATTACAAATTAAAACATCTTACTGTCTACACAATATCTTGCAAACCATGGAATCTTAAAGAACTAGGACATTACACAATAAAACATCTTACTGTCTTCACAATATCTTGCAAACCATGGAATCTTAAAGAACTAGGACATTACACAATAAAACATCTTACTGTCTTCACAATATCTTGCAAACCATGGAATCTTAAAGAACTAGGACATTACACAATAAAACATCTTACTGTCTTCACAATATCTTGCAAACCATGGAATCTTAAAGAACTAGGACATTACACAATAAAACATCTTACTGTCTTCACAATATCTTGCAAACCATGGAATCTTAAAGAACTAGGACATTACACAAAAAAACATTTTACTGACTACACAATATCTTGCAAGCCGTGGAAACTTAGCTCTTAATGTACTAGGCCATTTCACAATTAAGCATCTTACTGTCTACACAATCTCTTGCAAGCCGTGGAAACTTAGCTCTTAAAGTACTTGGACTATATTTGGAAGCTCTGCTACAAGTATAACTAACTGCAAGCTAACACGCCTTTTTTTTTTGGTTGCAACCCCAAAAATTGTATAAATAATGTTATAACTTGAACTGACCGGTTTCATGCTGTTGTGGTTAATATACGTCTGTCCTTGGGGTGGACTGTTGGTCATGTTGCAATATGCAAGGAAGGGGTCAGTGTTTGCACTAGGGCCCCCTGCAGAGAAAAAAAAGAGAAGCAGGTAATTAAAGCGCAAAAAAAAAGGGCAGGTAATAAATACGCGAGAAAGGGCAGGTAATAAATACGTAAGAAAGAGCTGGTAATAAATACTCGAGGAAAGGCAGGTAATAAATAAGCGAAAAAGGGCAGGTAATAAATAAGCGAGAAAGGCCAGGTAATAAATGCGCTAGAAAGGGCAGGCAATAAATACGCTAGAAAGGTTGGGTAACGAATACGGGAGAAAGGGCAGGTAATAAATACGCGAAAAGGGTGGGTAACTAATATGCGAGAAAGGCCAGGTAATAAATACGCGAGAAAGGGCGGGTAACTAATACGCGAGAAAGGGCAGGTAATTTATATGCGAGAAAAGGCAGGTAATAATTACGCGAGGAAGGGCAGGTACTAAATACGCGAGAAAGAAAGGGGCAGATAATTAAATGTTCGAGAATACACGGGCAAGTAATTAGTATTAATTTGAAAAGGAAAGGGAATATAATATAAGCACGAGAAAGTTATGGAACTTTTTTTTAGAAGAAATGTAAGCTAATTCCACAGTTACTATTTAAATAGATTCTATATTGTTTTTTTTTTAAATTCAGACACTTCTTACATCGTGGGCCGTCAGCATCAATAAACATGGTTTGACTTTCTTTTGTTCCATCGGCTCTGGCTTTGTCACAGTTTGGTGTGATTCCTGCAATAAGAAAACAGTTTGATCTATCTCTATCATCTGTCTGTCTGTCTATCGATACATCTTTCTATTGAAATATATATCTAAATATCTATATCTATTTATCTATCTATTATCTATCTATTATCTATATTATCTATCTATTATCTATCTATTATCTATCTATTTATCTATTTATTTTCCTATGCATTACTCCCTACCTTCATCCATCTGCAAACCACTGACTCACTCACTTATCAATCCATTCAACAAATATTCATACATCCACCCATTGAATTATCCACACATCCATCCACCGAAAGATTTATCCACCTACACATCCACTCATCGAATAATTTACCATCCATCCATCCATCAATTGACTAATCCACCGATACCTCCACCCATCGATTAATCCACCCATCCATACATCCACTCACCTAGCCTACTAGCTACCCAGCCTTCCACCCACCAAAGACAATGCAATCGATCCATCCATCCATCCATTACCAATCCAACATTTTCTATCTAATATTGGCCAATGTGCAATTTCTGTTGTTGCATGTTGTCAGTCCCTAAAACACTTTGACTTTTATCAACAGACTTGGTCTTCCATATACATTGTCCCAAATCTAAACACATTGTCCCAAATCTAAACACATTGTCCCAAATCTACACATATTATCCTAAATCTACACGCATTGCCCTAAATCTACACATATTGTCCTCAATTTACACACAATGTCCTCAATTTACAGAACACTTTGTTCGAGTAAACAAAAGCAACGAAAAACAAAGACAAAAAACAACAACACCAGAACCAAATAAGGACGTGAATTCCGATGTAATCAAACTAAACGATCAGCCTATTACGTAAAGGCAAGTAAAACCAAAACAAACTTATGTACCAAACTGTATTCCAGAGCAGCGAAGTGCTGATATCTTGTAGGTTCCGCTCTTGTACTGGCCAATTTCAGCAGTGACCGCAACCACGGGGAGGTCCGTCTTGTTGACGATGAGGCCGAAGTCTTTCCTTTCCACGCCGTCGCCAATGTCGCAGTTGCACTTGACCGTCGGGGAGTCGCAGGTCAGGGTGGCCCCGCAGCCGCAGCTGTTCTGCACCCCGTTGGCGCCAGGGAAGTAGTTGAGCCTCCTCTGGGCGCTGGTGACCGTCACGTATCCCCCACCGTCCATAAGTTTAGAACTCTGAGAGAAAAAGACGGAAATTAGTCGAATACGCCCAGCTATTAATTCACAAAAGAAACAAAGATAACAAAATAGAATTTATTTGCAGCGCATTAAATTATAACATAATTTGATCTCGACTATCGGCGTCAAGCTAACTTACAATTGCAGCTTTTTTAGAGACCGACAAAACATAAATGTAGGTCTAACCCAAACTATTATAATGCATGCATTCGGTATCAGTATGGTAATAGACTTTTTTATAACAAAGTATTAAACAAAACTTTCACGTAATTATTTATTTTAGAAGTAAGATAAGATAAGAATGGGCATTTCTTATAGCGCTTCTATCCATGCTATTAAATGAGCATGCTCATTGCGCTCCTGGTGTAATTTGCAGTGGCAGATGTATTAGCCAAAGAGAAATGTCTAAGTTCTTTTTGAAAGATTCTTTTGTCCCAGATTCTCTCAGTGTCTGAGATAAACTGTTCCATAGAGAAGGCGCCACTGATTCAAATGAGCGCACTCCCAGGTACTTCTTTTTGTGTCTATAGAAACTGGGAGTTTTGAGGAGTGACTGTGATGAAGAGCGCAGTTCCCTAGATGGCTTATGCCTTGATAGGAAGGAGCAATGTCCTTGATGCATCCGTACGTAATGGTCATAGTTTTGTGCTCTATTCGCTTTATCACCGGGAGCCAGTGGAGATCACTTAGTATTGGGGAGATATGATCTTGCCTCCTCACCCCCGAAACAATGCGCGCCGTGGTGTTCTGCACTCCATGTAATCTCTGCAGTTGGTTCTGGGGCAAACCTACAGGCAACTATTGCAGTAATCCAATCTTTACTGGATTAGAGATGCTGCTACCATATTGGCCGTCCTTCTATTAAGTTGAGGTCGCTTCTGACTTCTGACCCAGGGCGCGTAGGTAAGATGAACAAGCCTTAACCACAGCACTGATATGTACAACCATTGATAATTTATTATCAATAACAAGGCCAAGCACTGAAAGCTCAGTTTTGTTTTCTAAACAAAAGCAAGATTTTCAAATTCATGGACTCATGTTTTCATACCACAACAAGCATGACCGGAGGGTTATTGAAAATGTTTAAAATTTTAACCATCCGAAAACTGAGCATCTGAATGTGCCAATTAGCTTTAAAAAAAAAGTCTGAATGAAACTGCTTAGGAACGTCATATGCTATTCTCAACTGCCGGGCATTCGCTCACATTTCATTTTTCGTTAATTTAAACCTGTGAACAGATTTTAACATAGATGAAACCTGTTTCAAACATACATGGAGTTCACATACTTGAACAATCAGAAGTAACTAAATATATACCTGACATTTAACAATAATTATTATTTTAGAGCATTCAACGACAAAGCGCTCATTAATTGAAATAGACTAATTACATTTAAAAGAGATCGTATGCTTGCCTTTTAATCAAGCCTACACATGGTTAATTCTAAGACAAATTTATTTGTTTTATTATTGTAATACAAATAAGAGGCTTATTTACTAGCATGATATTATGTAATTATTGTGATTAGTAATGTTTAAAAAAAAACTTCTTTTATCGACTTGAACAAATAATGCAGGAAATATTTATTTACAACGTAAAGATATAATAGATCTAATAAATTAGTAATATTTGCTAAATTATAAAACATAACTTGGCATCTAGAATCAAATTTGAAGACTTTAATTTAAGTAATAAGCTTACATGTTATAACTATAAAATGATAAAACTAAAAAAAATAGTTGAAAATCATATAATAGTATATGAGTAAAAAATAATATGTACATTTATAAACACCACAATAGCTACCCACGATGTATAATTACTTTGTATCAATTCCGCTTATATTCAATCCTTAATTAATTTAGTAGAAGCTTGTCAAAATACCTAAGAAGTAATCTTGGTTAGCCCGAGATCAAAATATAATGAAATAATAATTATAGCAGGTACTAGTAGAAATGGGCCTAATGGTTCACCATACTGATTGCCCCTCAATTGAGCGCTCACTAAAAAGATCCGGATCCTTAAAATGGATCGACGGGTCACTTAGTAACTACTCCCCCCCCCCCCCCGCAATTCATTCACTTGAAATGCTGGCATTTAAAAAAAGAATTATAAATTCGCAATTGTCTAGTTGTAGGCTTCTTAACTAATTATTATTAAAGACCAAGTGAAGAGGTTTTTCTCAAAGGAACGAGATTTGGAATAGAGCGTTCTCGGTGGGCGTGGCTTAGGTTTTTGCTTTATTTTTAGTGACGTATTTGTGTAAATATAGAAACCCACTTGAGGTACAAATGTAACGTGGTGAAAGGGAAGTACTTCTTCATCATGCAAAATTCACATATGAATATTGGCTATCCTACTCAAAAATAAGGAGGTAAATAGTAGTACTGTAGATTAATTGATTAATGTGATTAGGCTAGGGCCGGCTAGACCTATTTACACTTTCAAATTCACTTTATAGGCCTACACTTTTAAGGTTTCGTAGGCTAGGCTACGATGTCAAGTGATAGTGTTGGTGAATAGGCTATCTAGTCAAGTCACTAATAGGCTCACATCGTCTATGATATATGTCTATGATAATAATAAAATAGCCTATTTTATTTAACATACATAATACAGCTTAAATCTTAATAAGACTTAAAACACAACACATCATTTAAAAAAAGCTCGAGCCTATATGAAACTTTATTAATACAGCGGTCATTATTACTTGTACACCATTACAGAAAGTAAACACAAATCACGTGCTTTTTGTCACGTGATTGCAAACGCCCTATAGCCTCATAGGGAGGTGACGTTTAAGAAAGGAAATAAATAAACAAAACTCGAGGCTATAAATCTATATTTAACCATTTTGTTAAAAAAAAGAACCGGGAAAAGATTCAGAACATGTGGCAATAGATTAAAAACACGTTACAATATTCATTTTTCCTAGTTGGAATCTTTTCTCTTACGTCACTTTCCTATGTTGCCGGAAATAAAAACATCTCAAATGGCTACGAGATTTGGATTTTTCCTCCGAAAAACACACACGTTTTAGTGCAAATAGTAAAATTAAAAGGGTAAATGTACAATACTGTAATCATATTGGCTAATTCTAATGCAAAATGGTATCATCAACATTATTTACAATTGGTAGCAAATAATCCGGTCTGACCCGGATCCGAAGTGAACTGTGGAAATCTAACTGGGAATGCAGAACGGGGAGAGGCAAGATCTGTGAGTTCGGATCTGACCCCCGGATCAGGCGATCGGTTCTTTAGTGAGCGACCCATCTCTAACTAGAATTCTTTCTTTATAACTAAATACAATTATTAGATAAATAACCATTATTGTTGAAGATCAGTAATGAAATATTATATTCGTCATAAATGAAAAAAAAAATAGACGATAATCACAAACACGTTAATTTTCTATTAAATATAAAACGCTTGAATTATTTTCTCTATTAAGTTCCTTTTCATTGGCCTTGGAATTATTAATCTACGGCGTTAAATAAATTGTCTTATAAGAATAAAATAAAATTATAGTAGATTAGGTTAACTTTCAGGCTGTTTGGCATAATGAATGATTTATAAACTCTAGTTTGACACACTATTAGCACAAAAGGTTACCGACCTCCTAGTTTAGTTTGTTCTAATAGTCTGTTTACCTTGTTTCCCCCCAAGCGAAACGTCACTTCCGTATAAATGCTCATGGGATTGCTTACATTAGAATTCAAATTCTCGTTACTCGGTTAATTTTTTTAATTTTAATACGACCCTTAATCTTAAAATTGAGTTGAGGAACCAATTTTAGTACAATTTACTACCAATATTAACCATAAACTCATTTTTGATTAAAAAAAAAATTTTCTGTAGTTGGTATTTAACACACACTCACAAAATGATATAAACTATAGGGCGTTTGCAATCAAGTGACAAAAAGCGCGTGATTTTTGTTTACTTTGTGTAGTGGTGTACAATGGCCCGCTGTATTAATAAAGTTTCATATTGGCTCGAGCTTTTTTTAAAATGATGTTTTGTGTTTTAAGTCTTATTAAGATTTAAGCTGTATTAGGCCTATTATCATAGACATAGATCATAGAAGATGTGAGCCTATTAGTGACTTCACTAGATATTCACCAACACTATCAATTGGCATCGTAGCTGCCCTACTTAGCCATTAGCCCATTACTTAGCCTAGCCTACGAAACATTAAAAGTGTAGGACTATAAATTGGGCGTAAAATGTTGAAAATCGTTGGAAAAATACCATGTCAGGCTTTCTCTTGTACTAGGGAGATGATCTACTACTATTTACCTCCTTATGTTGGAGTAGGAAAGCCAAAATCAAAATTCATATGTGAATTTGGCATGATAAAGAACAACTTCGCCATATTTGTTCCTCAAGTGGCTTCTATTTACAAATGACGTCACTAAAAAAAACTTAAGCACCGTCTATTGCAAACGCTCTATTTTATATATTTTTTAAATTAGAAAAGTGAAGGTATTTATATATATATTTATATATATTAATGGGGGAGGGGATTATTTTAACTTCTTTAATAGCCCATGTATATATATATATATCAGTGCCTAAAATATTGAATTGGTTCAGATGAGAGTTGCTTGTTCTATTTAGAATGTATAATTATGTATACCTGTATTTAATATCCACATAACGAACCCAGGTAATTCTTACCTTGCAGACGAACTCTATGTACTGCATGCAGAAAATGGATCCTGAAATAAGGGCGGTTATTCTTGGGAGGTCGATTGGGTAGCTCACTGTAGACCCGTTGACTGTCGTTGGAGTGACCACTGGGCTGCAAATAATTGTTTACGTAACACGTCATTGAAATACGTCATTGAAATGTCTGATGTAACGTCATTTAAATGTCTGCTGTAACGTCATTGAAATGTCTGCTGTAACGTCATGGAAAAGTCTGATGTAACGTCATGGAAATGTCTGATGTAACGTCATAAAAAAGTCTGATGTAACGTCGTTGAAATGTCTGATGTACCGTCATTGAAAAGTCTGATGTACCGACATTGAAATGTCTGCTGTAACGTCATTGAAAAGTCTGATGTAACGTCACGGAAATGTCTGCTGTAACGTCATGGAAATGTCTGGTGTAACGTCATGGAAATGTCTGGTGTAACGTCATGGAAATGTCTGGTGTAACGTCATGGAAATGTCTGGTGTAACGTCATGGAAATGTCTGGTGTAACGTCATGGAAATGTCTGGTGTAACGTCATGGAAATGTCTGATGTAACGTCATGGAAATGTCTGATGTAACGTCACGGAAATGTCTTATGTCACGTCATGGAAATGTCTGATGTAACGTCATATAATTCAAGTGACAATAATTTTTTCATTAAAATTTTGCTAAATATTAGTGGTATTAGATACCGGTAGAATACATATTAATGGTTAGATCATTCATAGTCTAAATTGCACAAGTATTTGAATGTTGACACGATATTAAAGTGTACATTTGAAATATAATAAAATATCATCTCCATATTGGTTTTAATTTTAATTGTACTAATTCAACTCACTCTGGTTCGTAAATGTTCAGAAATATTTAAGATATACGTTTTCTATATTGATCCAAAACTATTGGAAATTTGACTTGATTACAGCATATTTTAAACAATTTAAAAAAGAACAACGAGTACTCAATCACAGAAATATACTCATAAAAATAGGCGTTCATGCTAACCGTCATACTATTTATTAAAAGACAACAAAAGGTATCATTAAGAGTCCGTTATTAAGTTTCTGGATGACTGTCGATTCTGTGGGAAAACTCTCACCGACAAAGGAGCTGACGAGTTTCTAAATATCTCTGTTCTTGCCCTTATTGAAAGAAGCCGGCCACTTCGATTAGATCTGATGTAGCTTTGGTGTAGGCCTAGTGGGTGCGCTTAATCGTAAAGGATTTTATCAATCATAGACTTACTAAGTTAAGGTCGGCAACATTTTGATAACAGTGGGCCAAAGTAGCTATTTCTATTTTACTCGGAGTACCCACAATCGAAAAGTCAACCAATTAATTTCTCGTATAAGAAACTTGCATTGCCTTTTTTTGTCTTCCGCGTGCCATTGAAAATCTCTCTGCGTGCCAAGTATGGCACGCGTGCCATAGGTTGCCGACCTCTGCACTCAAATAACCCATTCACTTATTGGCAGCAGGTTCGTATTTTTCAAAATAGATATTTTCATATTACAACAAATACAAGAAAGAGAAAGCAACCAAGACGACTAAACCAAACAGTAAGAAGAAAAACCCACAAAGATAAATATGAATGACCGTGAAGTTGCCGTCAATACGTAAGCACCCATATTACATACAAGGAAGAACGAGGAAATGAAAAAGCTTACTTAAATGTTGGTATGACCGTGACTCCGGCGTGGAAATAAGTTTCCATATCACACTTGACCAGTGAAGGCTGCAGGGGTCCATTCGGATCCGGCTTGATGTACATGATGGCGTTTTTCTTTACGTTGTAGAAAAATTTGGCGTCATGGCAATCCTTGGGGATTCCTGAAACAAGACGGTCACAAAAAATCACATTATCTTAGGGAAAGCCCGATCTAATAGTCACATCATCTTAGGGAAAGCCCGATCTAATAGTCACATTATCTTAGGGGAAACCCGATCTAATAGTCACATTTATCTTAGGTTTATCCCGATCTAATAGAGCGTTCTTAGTGGGCGTGGCTTAGGTTTTTAGTGACGTATTTGTGTAAATAAAGAACCCAATTGAGGTACAAATGTAACGTGGTGAAAGTGAAGTACTTCTTTATCATGCAAAATTCACATCTGAATATTGGCTATCCTACTAAAAAATAAGGAGGTAAATAGTAGTACTGTAGATTAATTGATTAATGTGATTAGGCTAGGGCCGGCTAGACCTATTTACACTTTCAATTTCACTTTATAGGCCTACACTTTTAATGTTTCGTAGGCTAGGCTACGATGTCAAGTGATATTGTTGGTGAAAAGGCTATCTAGTCAAGTCACTATTAGGCTCACATCGTCTATGATCTATGTCTATGATAATAATAAAATAGCCTATTTTATTTAACATACATAATACAGCTTAAATCTTAATAATACATAAAACACAACACATCATTTAAAAAAAGCTCGAGCCTATATGAAACTTTATTAATACAGCGGTCATATTTACTTGTACACCATTACTTAAAGTAAACACAAATCACGTGCTTTTTGTCACCGGATTGCAAACGCCCTATAGTCACATTATCTTAGGGAAAGCCCGATCTAATAGTCACATTATCTTAGGGAAAGCCTGATCTAATAGTCATATTATCTTAGGGAAAGCCCAATCTAATAGTCACATTATCTTAGGGAAAGCCCGATCTAATAGTCACATTATCTTAGGGAAAGCCCGATCTGGTGGGTACATGGATTTTGACAAGGGCCGAGGTGTGGCAACATCTGAAGCTGCCCAATCGAGCTGACCCGTGGTGGAAACTCCGCAGAGGGAATTTTTTATGACAGCCCAGTACCGAACTGGGCATTGTCCGATAGGAGGACTTCTTTAGCAGGTTTAGGTTCCTAGAGGATTCGCGGTGTAGAAACTGCAGGGAGGCGGTAGAGACGGTTGATCACGTGCTTGCAGAATGCCCCGCCTTGCAGAATGGGATGGAGACGGAAAAACGGTTTTCGCCGACCCTCTATGGGAGTCTGTCCAAGTTGCGTGATATCGGGAAGTTCGTTCTCCGAGCCCTACGAGAGTAATCTCGGCTCGCATTCTCGTCGAGGTGTGGAGTTCAAGTCTGGTGGCTACATGGTTTCACTGAGGATTGGTTGGTGGCTAGAATTGGCCGAACAAGTCCTCTATTTGGCCAAAGACCTCTGTGTTACTAGCCCCATTGAAAGGGTAAGCAATTAACCAACGTTTTTTTTTAATGTAAGTAGCCCTCTAAGACCAATATTATTCTAAAGGCCTGTGTAGCATACAAGGGGGATGTGTGGTCAACACAATGTCAAGCCACATTTCACTAAAACCCCAACTTATTTCAGATATCAAAATGTCAGGCATTAATAGCCTACACCAGGATTTGAACCCCAGGACCTTTGGTACAAAAGTCGAGTCAGTGGCAGACGATCTTTTTATTAACTAGCGTGTGCCCTAATATGCAGATTGAAAAGCATAACACCTACCCACAGGCTTGTCTGCACATATCAACGGCTGGATGTCAACGCGACCTTTGTTGGCCACGGCAGAGGTGAAGGTCATGCTTGTTACAGGCAGCCTGGTCTTGTCCACGATTCGGCCAGCGTCCGTGTCAGTGCCAGTTTGGTTGCCGTCACAGTTGCAAGCGGAGGTTGGCACAGTGCACATTCCTAACTCACCACAGGCACACTGAAACATGTAGAAACAAGTAAAAACAAGTAGAAATAAGTACAAATAAGTAGAAACGGTTGAAACAGTACAAAACGTTTATAAAAATGGAAACTGTTGAAACAATAATCTAGACATAGAAACATAAGAGACAAGTAGTCTAGACATAGTAGAAACTGTAGAAATAGTAGTCTAGCCATAATAGAGACAGTAGTCTAGACATAATAGAAAAAGTAGTCTAAGCATAATAGAAACAGTAGTCTAGACCTAGTAGAAACAGTAGTCATATATTGTAGAACCTGTAGAAACTGTCGTCTAGAGATAATAGAGACAGTAGTCGCGACATATTAGAAACAGTAGTTAGATATAGAAGCGACAGTAGAATTAGTAGTCGCGACATAGTAGAAGCAGTATAGTTAGTAGTGTAGTTATAGTGGCAACGGTAGAATTAGTAGTCTAGACAGGAAAAACTGTCGGCTAGACATAGTTGACATAGTAGAAACATAATTCCATTCATACTTGATTGGTGTTTGACTAAGAATACATTTTAGCCCATTGGCGTAGCTAGGGGAGGGGGGAGGGGGTACAAATTCGAAAGTCCCCCGGGCCCCAGCTTGAGGGGGACCCCCCAAAGGAGTGTCCTAAAGATGCCAAGCCCCCCGGGACTTCAAATTCCTAGCTACGCCATTGTTTTAGACTATTTTGGTTTACCTAGTTATAGTTGATAATATCATCTTTCAAATTTGTACACATTTTTTTACG
Source organism: Anisus vortex (assembly GCA_949126835.1). NCBI lineage: Eukaryota > Metazoa > Mollusca > Gastropoda > Planorbidae > Anisus > Anisus vortex. Next base: position 6,808,990 of record OX421500.1, read on the forward strand.
ATACAGATAATTTATACAGAATAATTTTTTTTTCAATATAGTATATGGTTTTAAAACTAAATCTGGCGATAGCTTGACGAAATTCTTCCAAAACGTACCAAGAAATCTACGAGTAACTCATTATATGTTATACAAGCTAAAGTTGCCCGTGTGATAATAAAACAGGCCTGTATAAGCTACAGATGAAAAAAATTCAAAAATTCAATGAACAGAAAGATATAAATCTAATAATTAAACAAAATAATCTTTTTTTTTTTACTGAAGACCTTTTGGAAAGTAATTTAATAAAAAAAAAACTTGTAGAAAAAAATGTATAGATTAACTGGAGAATCAAACCAGGGTCGCCCGCATGGCAGTCCGATACGTTAACCACTTAGCTAGCGAAGGCAAATGTCCGAGGTGAAATCGCAGAAGTATTATATGCGACAATAATGTCACGTGTCTTTAAATTAACTAATATGATTGGTTGAACACACACACAGACTACTATATATAATAATATATAGATGTACACCACTTCGGCTATATCCAAGAATTAGTTCATCGCTACCAATGTTTCATTAGGCGTTAAGGCTACGGGCGATTTCCAGACAGCTACATTACCACAGTTTGATGTGTCCTAGACTCGAATCAAAGACATTTTTATATTTTTAATGCAATGTTGTTGTTGTTGTTTTTTTGTACACAAGATGAAACAAAAACTCTCAAAAACTGTTTGATCATCTTTGACTCACCTGTCCATTGACAGTGCTGCCCCAGGTGGAGTAGCTATTGCCGTAGGCATCCGTCCATTTAGTTCCAGGAAGTAGAGCGAATCTTGCGTTGCAGGAAAATCTAAGAGAGGGAGAGAGTGGCAAAAAGAAAACTGAAATTGTCAGCGAAAACTTCAAAGTTTTTCTCTAGACTTCAATCGAATTCTCTTTACTTCTTATTAACTGCTTATTCAGCGTATTTCTACAGCCTTATAATTACACATAAAAAGTCAGTAAGTTTCTAAAAATACATTCTTCAAAACAGGTTCGGTAAACGTTTTCTAGGAAATATTTCCTTAAATTCTAACTTATACAACACAATGTCAATCTATTGTAAGGCTCAAATAATTTATGTGAACATAACATTTTAAATTATCGTACTTATAACTAGGAACACAATATACATTCATAGCTGCAAGTCATGTTCTATTGTACAAATGTATAGATTTAATCATAAACAAAGCTAGTTAATCTTGTTAGATATTTTAATCAGACATTCTTGAACTTTTTTTTTATGTCTTTAAATTGCCCAGTGGATGGATCTTCCACCATCGCCAAAGTGGGTATAGGCAACATAGTAGAACCACTCACGAGATGTCCTGGTAACAGAACCCGGAACTCTCCAGCAGGGGCCTGATGTCCGTTGGCTGTGGCTCATACTTTATCTCCACAGTGCCTGGGGCGTCAGGTGTGGCCAAGGGGAAGGGCCCGGTGGCGGGCAGTTTGGTCACCACGACACCGATAATTTTGTCACAGATCACCTGATTGAGTTCAAGCATGGAAAAAACGATAATTACGCTACATTATATTATATTATCATGTTTGATCGATGTCCATTATTAATGCCTCTTACATTACTTGAAGTAAACCTGATATTTTTTAAAATCAGAGGTCGCAACCTACGGCACGCGTACCAAAAACTTGGCACGCAGAGAGATTTTCAATGGCACGTGGAAAACCCCCTAAAAAATGCAATTCGAGTCCCTTCTACAAGAACTGATGTGCTTAAAGTGATATGACTTTTAGGCTCTTAGCACGCTGAATGAATCTGAAACCCTACTTTGGCTCACTATTATCAAAAGTCTGCCGACCTCTGACTTAAACTAGTTGACTCTAGCTTGTTTAACTAATGTATGTAACAATGTGAATAAAAGAATAAAAAAATATGAAAGAGCAAAAAACTGATTTTAAAATAAATTGTCTCGACTGATTTTGTTTCTGTGACGGTTAAAGCGCCAAACGTCTCGCGTCTGCTAACAGAATGACCCATGGTTACAAGGTCCACGTAGATAGACAAGGAATATTATATGAGGATTAGTTTTTATGCTGGCCACACTATTTCTTGTAAGGTAGGTTATAGGTCAACGCATTATAAGTAAGGTGTGGACTTACTCTACAAACACATACAGATAGAAAATAGGATAAAAATAATATCTCTGAACTCTGTACTCTGTGATTACATTTAATAATGAGATGTTTGTTTCTCATTCTTATGACTTGCATGGCATTATTTTTTATTTTCCTTTCAAATTATGCTGAAAGTTGCAGAATTTCCAAAATGCCAGTAGAAAAAATTAAAGTATTAATAATACACAAGTCATTAAACTCTAAATTTATAAATACAACCCAATAATAACCTGCTCATATAAACATAAGGACAATAACACTTTTCTTATCCCTATAAGTACTCTTTCTTCCCCAGCGGCATTCGGTCATGGAATGGGTTGCCTGAACAACCAGGAAAACCAGTAACTCAACATCATTTAAAACATTAATAAAGTTGCAAGACTAGACTCGGGCCACGGATGAGCGTGGGACGTAATAATCTTCTTTATAGAAGGGACGTCTGCAATATATAAGATAAGATAAAGGAAAAAAAAACTAAAATAATTTCTGAGTATTTTATAAGTTTAGTGAGTTTTACTTTAAACAAAAAATTGATTTTTAATTCAATATTACAACTTTTATTTGTTAGCAATTTTATTTTATTTTTTGTTAGGCCCAAATACGTTCCACACCATATTATCGGTTTAAACAAACATTCTAATTCATAATTCTGATAGAAATATAATATGTACTTACAGTAAAAGCATTGGCTGGTCCAGTAAAGTCAGGATCAATTTTGTACTTATTGCCATTGACAAAGTTTGGGATGTCTTTACAGCTTTTGGGTAGAGCTGAAAAAATATAGCCACAAAAATACACAGTTGGCAGCGCAAGTACAAGTACACAGGGTGGAAGGGGAGGGGAGAAATAAGTTGTCAAACAATCGTTCCGATTAATCAATCCTATAAATTAATTAAAGGATTAAACATTTTCTAAGATATGTATTATAATTTCTAATACAGATAACATAATTTCTTATACAGATAACATAATTTATAATACAGATAACATAATTTTTAATACAGATAACATAATTTCCAATACAGATAACATAATTTCTAATATAGATAACATAATTTCCAATACAGATAACATAATTTCTAATACATATAACATAATTTCCAATACAGATAACATAATTTCTAATACAGTTAAAATAATAATTTCTAGTCCAGATAACATACTCACTAGTACAGGTAATTCCATTTCCGGTGTACCCGTTCTTGCACTCACATTTGAAGCTGCCTGCTGTGTTGATACAACTGGCGTTGGCGTGGCAGTTGTTGGTAGACCTGAGGGCGCACTCGTTGGTATCTATTTTTTTTTAAAGATGGACAGATGGCTTAGTCACCACTAGGGTTACTGCACACCGCGCCGCGCAATTGTTTCACGCTGTTCCATATCGTTCATATTAAACAAACTGATTTGATTTTCACTGATTGCAACTCAAAACCCTTTTCAATCACACACACACACACACCCATGACGTAACAAGGCGAAATGTCGTCTTGGGTGAGAAAAGAAGGGTGGGAGGGGGTTGGGGGGAATATATTTCCTAAATTCTTTTATTTGTAGGTGTGGAGGGGGCACTTAGTCTCCTCCATCAACCTCCTCCGCGTGGCTTTGCCCCCTGTACTCTGTATGATCTTTGCTCTGCATGATCTTTTTCCTGTTTTATCATCTGTGATCTTAATCTGGTGTTTTCTGTTGCATGCATTATCTATATCACATACAATCTATGCCTTGTGTGAAATATATATTCAATATAATATATATTTGCAAGATATACGTTCTGTGTGATACAATTTGTGTATATATTATGTTTGAGGCACATTCGGTATGACTTATAATCTGTTTGATCAATATCTTGTAAGTATCTTAAATCTAACACATTATTTATATAATGTCAAAATAATCTCTATTTAAACTCTATATTATCTCTGTATAATCTCTGTATAATCTCAATCTAATCTCAATATAATCTATATATATAGTCTCTATATAATATCTATATAATCTTTACATAATCCCTATATAATCTCTATATATTCTCTGTATAATCTTTATATAATTCCAATATAATCTCTGTATAATCTTTATATAATCCCAAAATAATCTCTATATAATCTCTATACAATCCCAATATAATCTCTATATGATCTCTGTATAATCTCTATATAGTTCCAAAATAATCTCTATATAATCTCTATCAACTCCCAATATAATCTCTATATAATCTATATATAATCTCTATATAATCTTTGTTTAATTTTTGTAATCCCAGTATAATCTCTGTTTAATATCTGTTTAATCTCAATATAATCTCAATATAATCTCTATTTTTATTTTCTACTTAGTGTCATCCGTATTCTGAGACAAAGTTTACTGTTTCAATACATTAAAATGAGAATTAAAAATTCGCTTTCTGTAACAACATACGCCGTCTCGAAATACTGTTGATACTAGAACAGCGAGATTCCAGTACAGTTGAATCTAATAAAAGTTGTGATTTTTTTTTGGTGAAAGTTTTGTTGCAGCCAATGTTGATGTTGCCACAGCTGTGACATTTGACGGTTTGATGGTTTGTTGGCTATGGATTTTTAACTCACAGCCGTGACCTGAAAGACGAAGACCTCACTTCTCAACTAAATTATTATACTGAAAAAATATTTTATTGACCAATGTTATGTTTGGGTATCTCAAATTTTATATTTGAAGTCACACATGTATGCGACATTTGAAATCTGATAAGACTTTGGTTATAGCTAAATGTCGCTTGCATATGGTGCATTCTAATTTAACAAATCAAATGTCACGTAAAAGGAAAGGTCTTTGTTATCATGATAGAGGAGAGCTAGACTGTGTAATTACTATTGAAAAAAATAATTTCAGGATAAGCCGTATTCATATCAAAAACAATTTGTCTGCAAATTATATTTTAAACTTGTAAATAGTACATTATGAACGAAAAATGTAATCCATCTAAAAAAATGGACAAAGATGAACCAAAAGACCTAGAAAGCCAAGATCAGAGTAATAAATAAGACTAGTAACATCACTAGGAAAAAACACAAGAATAGAAAGAGAAAGAGGCAGACCGAAAATGAATTGGAGGATTTAACCGTGAATCTAAAGTAGGGGCCTCAAACACGTGGCCCGCAGGCCGCATGCGGCCCACAAAGTGGATTTTTGTGGCCCGCCAGTAAGCTTTAAAAAAAAAATACTATTCGTGAAATTCAGACAGCTAGTACTGATACACATCAAATTTTATTGTAAATTGTATATAAGTAACATACTTTATAATAATAATAATGATAATGATAGTTCACTTTGGTATAATGCTTTGTGTCTAAATTGTAAATTGGCATAAGTGATAAGTAGTAAAATGTTAAAATGTATGAAGTGCTTTTTTTTTGGGGGTCGGGTTGTTGGGGGAGGGAGGGGGGCGGCCCTTGACACATCTCTTAAGTTATAAAATGGCACATAAAATGTCACATAAAATAGCACATAAAATGGCACCATGCCTTCATCCGATTTTGAGAGCCCCTGATCTAAAGCCTATGGCGCCAATTTATCTGCAGCACCGGTTTACCCGGATGCAGTTACTCACCGTTGCACTGTCTGCCGTCCCCTTCGTAGCCCTTGACGCAGACACACTTGTTCTCGTCGTTGCAGACTGCCCTTGGGGCGTCACAATCGTTGTTGCTGCCACACTTGACTGAAATATATAGCAGAAAGACAGAAACATTGGAACTAACGGGTAGGAGGAATAGGCTCCAGCTCAAACAATAAAACACAAAAGTTTTCACTATAATTATAACAAGATAAATATGTAGAGCTAATAAACTCTTTAATTTAATAATAGCAATGTCCTAGCTTAAAAGAAAACCTATGCTAGAAAATAAATAGAACGAAATAAATTTTAGAAAATAATGAAATGCTTGAATATAAAGAAATGCTTGAATATAAAGAAATGCTTGAATTAAAAAGAAATACTTGAATATAAAGAAATGCTTGAGTATAAAGAAATGCTTGAACATAAAGAAATGCTTGAAAATAAATAAATACTTGAGTATAAAGAAATGCTTGAACATAAAGAAATACTTGAGTATAAAGAAATGCTTGAATATAAAGAAATGCTTGAACATAAAGAAATACTTGAGTATAAAGAAATGCTTGAATATAAAGAAATGCTTGAACATAAAGAAATACTTGAGTATAAAGAAATGCTTGAACATAAAGAAATACTTGAGTATAAAGAAATGCTTGAATATAAAGAAATGCTTGAACATAAAGAAATACTTGAGTATAAAGAAATGCTTGAATATAAAGAAATGCTTGAACATAAAGAAATACTTGAGTATAAAGAAATGCTTGAACATAAAGAAATACTTGAGTATAAAGAAATGCTTGAACATAAAGAAATACTTGAGTATAAAGAAATGCTTGAACATAAAGAAAGGCTTGAGTATAAAGAAAGGCTTGAATATAAAGAAATGCTTGAATATAAAGAAATGCTTGAACATAAAGAAATACTTGAGTATAAAGAAATGCTTGAACATAAAGAAATACTTGAGTATAAAGAAATGCTTGAACATAAAGAAATACTTGAGTATAAAGAAATGCTTGAACATAAAGAAATACTTGAGTATAAAGAAATGCTTGAATATAAAGAAATGCTTGAACATAAAGAAATACTTGAGTATAAAGAAATGCTTGAATATAAAGAAATGCTTGAACATAAAGAAATACTTGAGTATAAAGAAATGCTTGATCATAAAGAAATACTTGAGTATAAAGAAATGCTTGAATATAAAGAAATGCTTGAACATAAAGAAATACTTGAGTATAAAGAAATGCTTGAATATAAAGAAATTCTTGAACATAAAGAAATACTTGAGTATAAAGAAATGCTTGAACATAAAGAAATACTTGAGTATAAAGAAATGCTTGAACATAAAGAAATACTTGAGTATAAAGAAATGCTTGAACATAAAGAAAGGCTTGAGTATAAAGAAAGGCTTGAATATAAAGAAATGCTTGAATATAAAGAAATGCTTGAACATAAAGAAATACTTGAGTATAAAGAAATGCTTGAACATAAAGAAATACTTGAGTATAAAGAAATGCTTGAACATAAAGAAATACTTGAGTATAAAGAAATGCTTGAACATAAAGAAATACTTGAGTATAAAGAAATGCTTGAACATAAAGAAATACTTGAGTATAAAGAAATGCTTGAACATAAAGAAATACTTGAGTATAAAGAAATGCTTGAACATAAAGAAATACTTGAGTATAAAGAAATGCTTGAATATAAAGAAATGCTTGAACATAAAGAAATACTTGAGTATAAAGAAATGCTTGAATATAAAGAAATGCTTGAACATAAAGAAATACTTGAGTATAAAGAAATGCTTGAACATAAAGAAATACTTGAGTATAAAGAAATGCTTGAATATAAAGAAATGCTTGAACATAAAGAAATACTTGAGTATAAAGAAATGCTTGAACATAAAGAAATACTTGAGTATAAAGAAATGCTTGAACATAAAGAAAGGCTTGAGTATAAAGAAAGGCTTGAATATAAAGAAATGCTTGAATATAAAGAAATGCTTGAACATAAAGAAATACTTGAGTATAAAGAAATGCTTGAACATAAAGAAATACTTGAGTATAAAGAAATGCTTGAACATAAAGAAATACTTGAGTATAAAGAAATGCTTGAACATAAAGAAATACTTGAGTATAAAGAAATGCTTGAACATAAAGAAATACTTGAGTATAAAGAAATGCTTGAACATAAAGAAATACTTGAGTAAAAAGAAATGCTTGAACATAAAGAAATACTTGAGTATAAAGAAATGCTTGAACATAAAGAAATACTTGAGTATAAAGAAATGCTTGAACATAAAGAAATACTTGAGTATAAAGAAATGCTTGAACATAAAGAAATACTTGAGTATAAAGAAATGCTTGAGTATAAAGAAATGCTTGAGTATAAAGAAATGCTTGAGTATAAAGAAATGCTTGAACATAAAGAAATACTTGAGTATAAAGAAATGCTTGAGTATAAAGAAATGCTTGAGTATAAAGAAATGCTTGAATATAAAGAAAGGCTTGAGTATAAAGAAAGGCTTGAATATAAAGAAATGCTTGAATATAAAGAAATGCTTGAACATAAAGAAATACTTGAGTATAAAGAAATGCTTGAACATAAAGAAATACTTGAGTATAAAGAAATGCTTGAACATAAAGAAATACTTGAGTATAAAGAAATGCTTGAACATAAAGAAATACTTGAGTATAAAGAAATGCTTGAGTATAAAGAAATGCTTGAGTATAAAGAAATGCTTGAGTATAAAGAAATGCTTGAATATAAAGAAAGGCTTGAGTATAAAGAAAGGCTTGAATATAAAGAAATGCTTGAATATAAAGAAATGCTTGAACATAAAGAAATACTTGAGTATAAAGAAATGCTTGAACATAAAGAAATACTTGAGTAAAAAGAAATGCTTGAACATAAAGAAATACTTGAGTATAAAGAAATGCTTGAACATAAAGAAATACTTGAGTATAAAGAAATGCTTGAACATAAAGAAATACTTGAGTATAAAGAAATGCTTGAACATAAAGAAATACTTGAGTATAAAGAAATGCTTGAGTATAAAGAAATACTTGAACATAAAGAAATGCTCGAGAGTAAAAAATATACCAATACACAATATAAATATGACATAAAACTAGAATATAAAGAGGTCATGGTGCTAACATATAAAGAACGAAATGATAGAAGTATAATTACACAGTGCTAGAACAACAATGTGCTAAAGTGCACATGAAGATAAGACGGTGCTAAAATATAAAGGTAACACAGTGCTAGAATATAATGATGGCAGAATGCTAGATTATAAAGCTTAGATATAAAATAGCAATCTGCTAAAGTAAAAAAAAAACACAGCGCAAAAATACAAAGATAACAAAGTGCTGAAATTTAAAGACTGCAGAATATAGAGATATAAGGAAAGGATAGAATAAAAACATAAAACAGGACACAAAAGTAGTGTAGTGTGTAGTTTTCAGGTAGTATTTGAGGAGCCGCTCCTACGCTCCTCAGTTGACCTTTGACCCGGAAGTGACCTTTGACCCGGAAGTGACCCCAACCGGAAGTGACCTCTACCGGAAGTGACGTCATCCAAGATGGCGTCTTGGCGTGTTGTTATACGACCGGTCGTGACCTAGTGACCTTTTGACCCGGAAGTGACCTATTGACCCTGCTCCTCAGTTGACCCCACTCCTCAGTTGACCCCACTCCTCAGTTGACCCCGCTCCTCAGTTGACCCCGCTCCTCAGTTGAACCAAGATGGCGTCTTGTGTTGTTTCACGAGGTTTTTTTTTTAATTAAGGGTAATACGGTCAGCGGTTCTAAAATTATTTTTTTTCCCATTGTCTTACAATGATTGATTTTCCTATTGTCTTACAATGATTGACACATGTCATATTATTTTTCCCATTGTTTTATAATGGTCTTTATAAGGTTCAGCGGTTCTAAAATTTTATAATTATTTAATATTAATTAATTAATTGGTTACTTTTATAGTGTTCTTAATAATTTTCATTAGTAAAAGGCTTTTTTTCAATAAGTTTATTGTGTTTTTTACCCTAATTACCATCTTTAAATCGATAATTGTCTTGTAAGGGTCATTATTAATTACTTGGAGACAGTAATTGTCTTAATTTTATACTTAACTAATTAACGAATTTTAATTTTTTTAACCATAATTAGCTTGTAAAGAGGCGTTTATTAACCATAATTAGCTTGTAAAGAGGCGTTTATTAATTACTAAGGGCCCTAATTATTACATTTGATTCAATAATTCTCTAATAAGGGGCACATTTACTTACTGGGGTACAGTAATTTTCTTAATTTATTCTTAACTAATTAACTAATTATATTTTTTTTAACTATAATTAGCTTGTAAAGAGGCGTTTATTAATTACTAAGGGCCCTAATTATTACATTTGATTCAATAATTCTCTAATAAGGGGCACATTTACTTACTGGGGTACAGTAATTTTCTTAATTTATTCTTAACTAATTAACTAATTTTATTTTTTTTTAACCATAATTAGCTTGTAAAGAGGCGTTTATTAACCAAAATTAGCTTGTAAAGAGGCGTTTATTAATTACTAAGGGCCCTAATTATTACATTTTAATCAATAATTGTCTTGTAAGAGGCACATTTACTTATTGGGATAGAGTTATTTTCTTAATTGTATACTTAATTAATTAACTAATTATTATTTGAATAGCCATAATTAGCATGTAAAGGGGTGTTTTTTAATTACAAAGGGGTGTAATTATCACATTTTAATCAATAATTCTCTAATAACGTACCTTATTAATTACTTGGACACAGTAATTTTCTTAATTTTATACTTTATTAATTAACTAATTATATATTTTTTTTTTACCATAATTAGCGTGTAAAGGAACGTTTTCAATTACTAAAGACCGTAATTATCACTAAATAGACCACAATTTATATACTTTTACTTACTTGGAGGCAGTATTTTTCTGTATTTTATTCTTAATTAATTATCTAATTATAGTTTTTTAGTCATAATTACTAATTTATAATTTTCTTTTAAACATAATTATTTTTAATTTGAATTGATAATCAATGTTTTGAAAGTCTAAACATATATTCTTATACATGTTTAGAACCCCTGAGTTGCTTATTCACATCGCTGTCTAACTTTTTACCTGAGCAGCTGTTTGTTTTTATCGCTCAGCGCGTCTTTTAATGACTTTTTCATCTGTTGTGTAAACTCTTTGGTGGTACTGTTCTAGCTATTTTAATGACCTGGTGTGAAAAAGAGTTAAAACTGCCCTTTCAAAGCCTGCTATGGGAGATAATTCAAGTAGCACTAAACGTTTTTTTCTTTACAACTTACGTTTCCCATGATATTTTTTTTTTTTTTTTTTTTAATCATTTGCATTAGTTTTGGGGGTATTTTTTCTTTGTATTTCGAGTATTCGTTTTTTTAATATAGCTCTTTTCAATTTAAAGAATTTAAATTGTTTAATCGTTAAATGCAATGTGTGACTTACTATAACACCATTTTTTTTTTTTTTTTTTAAACTTATATATTTTACAATTTAAACGATAAGTAAATACAATTTTTTTTACTTACTAAAACTAGTAATTTCTATATTTTATACGAAATTAATTAACGAATTTTATTTTTTTAAAGTCATACATATCTTGTAAGGCGAGTTTTTACTTATTAAGAGGCGTATATTTCTTTAATTAAGGCTTACATTATATAACTTTTGTTTAAATTCTTTAATAAGACACCCTTTTTATTTACGAACTTTTTACTTACATAGTTAACATTTGTATCTTTTAATTATTCTTTCAATTTTAATTGATAATACATGTAAATACATTTTACTCAACTAGTTTAAAATTTTCCCTTTTAAACATACATATTTCAAATTTGAATTGATAATCATTGTTTTAAAAGCCTAAACACTAAACATTTTTAGAGCTCCAGGGCAAAATATAAAGTCTAGATGTTGTGAGAGTTCCCAAAGTACATTATTTTAGTGTATGCGTATTTTGAATGTGTATGTATGTGTATGCAAATAAGAGAGTTCTTTAAAGTTACTAAAATACTATACTACAATAGTTTATATATTTTGAATGTATAAATGTACAATAAGTGTCTCTTTATCTATTAAAAGTCAGTTTGTTAAATGGTTGTATCTTTTAATTTTTGTCGTGTAATTTTTACTTAATAGGATTAAACATTTTAAAATTTAAGTAACTTAAGTCTTTCAAATGGTGGCCACTATGGCGGGTCAGAAGGGGGCGGATCCAAGATGGCCGATCCGAGTGTTCCATGTGATTATTTGTGTGTAGTGTTACACGTAATTTTATCATCGTGGTTTAATTAAAGATACCGGAAAACAAGATGGCGTCTGATGTACGTGGCATACAAGGGCAGTAACCGTGTAATTAAATTTGTAATTTTTGTATTTTAAATTAACTTTATGGTTGTAGACAAGATGATGGAAGGGGTGTATTGAAGTTGTTGACTCACTGTTCCACATGCTGATGAACCGGAAGTAAGATGGCGTCCGATCCACGTGACATACAAGGGCAGTAACCATGTAAATAATTTTTTAAACAGTAAACAAAGAAAGTTTTAATTTTTACAATTTTTATTTGCGTTCAAGTACATCAAACAGAGAATAAAACAACAACAACATGACTGGTAGTTTATTTATTTTTATAATATTCGATTCTCAGTGTTCAGGATTTGTAGAGCGAAAAGTGCACAAAGTGTCAAGATCCCAATGCCTGCAGCAGCACAGCCTAGGATTGTCTTAAGTGAGGGCCAAGAGCTGCCATTTTTATTCTCACCTCTACCAGACTTGAATTCCAAAAACCCTTCCTGTGTTGAAGAAGATGGAAGCTAGTTTAATATACGCTTTTATATTTAACTTTCTATAGGATGATTTTTGTTTAAAGAGTGTCTTTGTTACTCTTGTAAACCTATTACTTACCCAGTTATTATGACTATTTAGCCAACTCGACAGATGTATATCAATATATGTTGTTAACCATTCTAGAAGATTATCTACTAGGTGGTATTTCTTTAGTTGAAAACACCGAGCTGCAAATTGACCCGAAAAGTCAAACAACGCCACAATTCGTCCCCAATTTATATCCTCACAAAATATTTCTATAACGATCGATGTGAAAGTGTCATAAGCATTGTCATCAGTTATGACTAGACCATCTATTAGGTTATCAAATCTATTCTTATATCGTTCTTCAAATTCATCTCCTAGTATTCTCATAGCATTTTGAACAGAACTCGGAGTGTTGATAATACTTTCATGCCGACCATCGTTTCTCCAAGTATACCCATTGCATTGTAAACGATATTTTATGTAATCCACCGCAATGCTACGCGTATTTTCATGTCCTATAGACATATTATTTTCAATAGAACTAATAAGAATTACAAAAAGAACCGTTTTACTAAACGAAAAACCATAACACTTTTACAAAACTGAATAAGGAAGACTACATAATTTTATAAAAATTTGCTGAATAGTGGAAAAAGACCACCATCTGACAAGCAAACATTCAACGAGCAGGTGTTAAACAGCTGCCCGCTAGGCGCTAACCAAGGTAACGACTTCCTGTCCAGATGTTGAATCCATTATCGGGCCGTCGCCCGCTGTGCCAGGTAATGGCTTCCTGTCCAGATGTTTTTGCACTTACCTGACCGTGAGAAAACCTAAAAGCTAACATTCCCACGACCAGGGTAATGGTTTCCTGTCCAGTTGTTGAATCAATTATCTGGTCGCTGGGCGCTGACCAAGTTAACGACTTCCTGTCCAGATGTTATTGCACTTACCTGACAGTGAGAAAATCTAAAACCTAACATTCCCAGGGTCACGCCAAACCTAACCGTCAACAACGTTCCCACTTTTTTTATTGTCTTCTTCAATCTCTGCCTTTTTTTACTAACTTCTTATCTCTTTCTCGAAAATATTTTTAAATACAATTTCTCAAACTCTCCCTCTCTCAAAAAACTTTGTAGACAACCTTTTTTAAAATTTTTCTCTCTCGCAAAAAAACTTTGTAGGACACCTTCCCAAAATCTCTCTCTCCAGACAAACTTTTTTAAGTACGTCTTCTCAAAATCTCTCTCTCCTGACAAACTTTTGTAAGGTCACCTTCACAAAATCTCTCTCTCCTGACAAACTTTTTTAAGTACAACTTTTCAAACTCTCTCTCTCCTGACAAACTTTTTTAAGTTCACCTTCCCAAAATCTCTCTCTCCTGACAAACTTTTTTAAGTACAACTTTTCAAACTCTCTCTCTCTCCTAACAAACTTTTTTAAGTACAACTTTTCAAACTCTCTCTCTCCTGACAAACTTTTTTAAGTTCACCTTCCCAAAATCTCTCTCTCCTGACAAACTTTTTTAAGTACAACTTTTCAAACTCTCTCTCTCTCCTGACAAACTTTTTTAATTACAACTTTTCAAACTCTCTCTGTCCTGACAAACTTTTTTAAGGTCACCTTCCCAAAATCTCTCTCTCCTGACAAACTTTTTTAAGTTCACCTTCCCAAAATCTTTGACACTCTCGACAAACTTTTTTAAGTTCACCTTCCCAAAATCTTTGACACTCTCGACAAACTTTTGAAGTTCACCTCCCCAAAATCTTTTACACTCTCGACAAACTTTTTAAGTTGAAGTTCACCTCCCCAAAATCTTTTACACTCTCGACAAACTTTTTAAGTTGAAGTTCACCTTCCCAAATCTTTGACACTCTCGACAAACTTTTTAAGTTCACCTTCCCAAAATCTTTCACACTAGCTCTCGCTTGACAAACTTTTTCTTAGTTCACCTTCCCAAACTCGCAATCTCTCCCGACAAACTTTTTTAACTTCACCTTCCCAAAATCTTTGACACTCTCGAAAACTTTTTAAGTTGAAGTTCACCTCCCAAAAATCTTTTACACTCTCGACAAAATCTTTAAGTTAACCTTCCCAAAATCTTTCACACTAGCTCTCGCTCAAAAACACTTTTTCTTAAAAGCTTTCCCACTCTCGACAAACATTTTAGGACACCCCTCCATGGACTTCGGTCTAACAGTATCCATCTCTCTGTCTCCAACTCTTTCTCGCCCCATCTCTTCTTCTAACAAAACTTTAAGTTAACACAATCCTAACGATCACGCATTCCTTCTTTCTGCCTTGCTCAATCTCTGTATCTCTTACTTCATTCTTCTCTCAAACTCTGTCTCTCTCTTTCCTGCGTGCCATCTTTTACTTGTCTCATTGTCAGTACTTACTTTCCTTACTCTGTCTACACTTATTTCTCTCTTCGTCTCTTTTCGCTAACAAAACTTTGTGTTAACCAACCCTAACACGTACACATTCCATCTTTCTGCCTTGTTCAATCTCTGTATGCCTAACTCTTACTTCATACTTCTCTCAAACTCTGTCTCTCTCTCTAAAAACACTTTATGTTCAGCAAACCCTAACACATATTCCACTTCACAGCGTTCCCTCTTTCTGCCTTGTTCAATCTCTACCTCATTACTAACTTCTTCTCCTCTTTCTAAAATTGTCTCCCCTTTTATGTTTTATAACGTGCAAATCATTTAGTACCATGGATCCTAGGGGGAAACATCCCTTTACCGCTCGCATTGCTGGCCCAGGCAATGTCGACAGTGGAATTGTATTAGAATGTGGTAGTACAGACTGTGATTTGTCTTCAATCATTGAGAAAATCAAAGGAGACATCACTTGTGTTGTATTATTGAATGAAGATGAAATGCAGGTAAGATACTACTTATCTTATATATTACAATCACTCCTTCTATATAGAATATTAGTGCGTACTACTCTCATTCTACTCAAATAATAATAATTTACTTTCGATGTCTTGTGTAGAAACTTGTGGATGCGGATACTGAAGGGCTAGTTCAGAGCCTTGGGAGATCTATGAAAGTCATCAAATCTATACAGGAGTCTTGTCAACGCCTAATTGAGGAGCAGGCAGACCTGAAAGCCGCCCTGGAGCTTGTTCGTTTTTACAACTTGGAAAATGCAATGCGTAATTGCATGACAAATGTTTACAAGTAGACGTTGCTAGCTTTAGAGTCTTAAATTATAAAAATAAAATAAATGAAACAAAATAAATATTGGTGTTTGTTGTTTGTGTATGAAGGTTTTGAAAATAATGTTATTGGGAGATATACCAAAGGTCAAGGTCAACTAAAGTATTACAACTGACCCTAGTGTGAATTTGGGAAAAGCCCCTCCTCGCTCTACCTAACTATTACTGTCTAAATTTTACCTAATTTTACCAAACCATCTATGGAAACTTTAATTACCTAACCAACATTTACTAATAGTAGTGGGAATAATTTTCGTAACACATAATGCCACTCACCACCTATACAACCCTTGTCATTCCCATTACTTTCCTTCTCAGGCCTATCATAGAAATATCTCCTAAATCAATTACATATCAAAATGATTATAGTGCCAAGGTAGTCGAAATTTAGACCTGTTTATTTTCCTAGGTCTTTTAACATAGATCTACAATTTTATTTTCTTAAGTTCACATACAATTGTTATATGACCCAATAGGAGAAACAGCCCTCTATGACTACAGTCATGCCATAACAGATTTTTTCTACCGTGAACAAACATAACCCAACACTACTCTTACAAAACCCCAACACATACCATAGCCACCCAAATATACCTTCCAACTTAGTAAATTTTACCATATACCATCGCCACCCAAAATAAATCCTCCAAATTAGACAATCTTGCTCAACTTAAATCCTTAGAATATTTTTATAGATAGCCCTGTCCTAACACCAACTTTACAAAACACATATCTACAACCCCCAAGTAAATTTCCCCACTTAGGAAATCTTGCTTGACTGATGTCACGAAAGATTTCTGATAGTCTATCTTTATCGATATCCCCGTCCTACCACAGACTTTACAAAACACATATCTATAACCCCCAAGTGAATTTCCCCACTTAGGAAATCTTGCTTGGCTGATGTCATGGAAGATTTCTGATAGTCTATCTTTATCGATATCCCCGTCCTACCACAGACTTTACAAAACACATATCTATAACCCCCAAGTGAATTTCCCCACTTAGGAAATCTTGCTTGACTGATGTCATGGAAGATTTCTGATTGTCTATCTTTATCGTTTTCCCTGTCCTACCACAAACTTTACAAAGCATATACCATCAACACCCAAATATATGTTCCAACTTAGGAAATCTTGCTTGACTGATGTCATGGAAGATTTCTGATAGTCTATCTTTATCGATACCCCCGTCCTAACACCAACTTTGCAAAACACATATCTACAACCCCCAAGTATACCTTCCCACTTAGGCAATCTTGGTTGACCCAAACCTTCTAATACTTTTATTGATAGTCCTGTCCAAAACATTTAAAAACACTACACCTTCAGTATAAAGTATTACTTTTTCACTACCCTATGCAACTGATTGTAGTAATTGCTAAAAATAATAAATACACATCCTAAGACTTATCACAATTCTTTTAAACTAATTCTAGTGATTTACAAAACTCTTTACAATATTGACTATCAACCTCAAACTAAGACAAACAAATATTTTTTTTCTTCTGCCCCACTTTTCCCAAATTCACACTAGGGTCAGTTGTAATACTTTAGTTGACCTTGACCTTTGGTATATCTCCCAATAACATTATTTTCAAAACCTTCATACACAAACAACAAACACCAATATTTATTTTGTTTCATTTATTTTATTTTTATAATTTAAGACTCTAAAGCTAGCAACGTCTACTTGTAAACATTTGTCATGCAATTACGCATTGCATTTTCCAAGTTGTAAAAACGAACAAGCTCCAGGGCGGCTTTCAGGTCTGCCTGCTCCTCAATTAGGCGTTGACAAGACTCCTGTATAGATTTGATGACTTTCATAGATCTCCCAAGGCTCTGAACTAGCCCTTCAGTATCCGCATCCACAAGTTTCTACACAAGACATCGAAAGTAAATTATTATTATTTGAGTAGAATGAGAGTAGTACGCACTAATATTCTATATAGAAGGAGTGATTGTAATATATAAGATAAGTAGTATCTTACCTGCATTTCATCTTCATTCAATAATACAACACAAGTGATGTCTCCTTTGATTTTCTCAATGATTGAAGACAAATCACAGTCTGTACTACCACATTCTAATACAATTCCACTGTCGACATTGCCTGGGCCAGCAATGCGAGCGGTAAAGGGATGTTTCCCCCTAGGATCCATGGTACTAAATGATTTGCACGTTATAAAACATAAAAGGGGAGACAATTTTAGAAAGAGGAGAAGAAGTTAGTAATGAGGTAGAGATTGAACAAGGCAGAAAGAGGGAACGCTGTGAAGTGGAATATGTGTTAGGGTTTGCTGAACATAAAGTGTTTTTAGAGAGAGAGAGACAGAGTTTGAGAGAAGTATGAAGTAAGAGTTAGGCATACAGAGATTGAACAAGGCAGAAAGATGGAATGTGTACGTGTTAGGGTTGGTTAACACAAAGTTTTGTTAGCGAAAAGAGACGAAGAGAGAAATAAGTGTAGACAGAGTAAGGAAAGTAAGTACTGACAATGAGACAAGTAAAAGATGGCACGCAGGAAAGAGAGAGACAGAGTTTGAGAGAAGAATGAAGTAAGAGATACAGAGATTGAGCAAGGCAGAAAGAAGGAATGCGTGATCGTTAGGATTGTGTTAACTTAAAGTTTTGTTAGAAGAAGAGATGGGGCGAGAAAGAGTTGGAGACAGAGAGATGGATACTGTTAGACCGAAGTCCATGGAGGGGTGTCCTAAAATGTTTGTCGAGAGTGGGAAAGCTTTTAAGAAAAAGTGTTTTTGAGCGAGAGCTAGTGTGAAAGATTTTGGGAAGGTTAACTTAAAGATTTTGTCGAGAGTGTAAAAGATTTTTGGGAGGTGAACTTCAACTTAAAAAGTTTTCGAGAGTGTCAAAGATTTTGGGAAGGTGAAGTTAAAAAAGTTTGTCGGGAGAGATTGCGAGTTTGGGAAGGTGAACTAAGAAAAAGTTTGTCAAGCGAGAGCTAGTGTGAAAGATTTTGGGAAGGTGAACTTAAAAAGTTTGTCGAGAGTGTCAAAGATTTGGGAAGGTGAACTTCAACTTAAAAAGTTTGTCGAGAGTGTAAAAGATTTTGGGGAGGTGAACTTCAACTTAAAAAG
This sequence comes from Anisus vortex, assembly GCA_949126835.1. NCBI lineage: Eukaryota > Metazoa > Mollusca > Gastropoda > Planorbidae > Anisus > Anisus vortex. The sequence goes on from OX421500.1 coordinate 6,827,943, forward strand.
TTTGTCGAGAGTGTAAAAGATTTTGGGGAGGTGAACTTCAAAAGTTTGTCGAGAGTGTCAAAGATTTTGGGAAGGTGAACTTAAAAAAGTTTGTCGAGAGTGTCAAAGATTTTGGGAAGGTGAACTTAAAAAAGTTTGTCAGGAGAGAGAGATTTTGGGAAGGTGACCTTAAAAAAGTTTGTCAGGACAGAGAGAGTTTGAAAAGTTGTAATTAAAAAAGTTTGTCAGGAGAGAGAGAGAGTTTGAAAAGTTGTACTTAAAAAAGTTTGTCAGGAGAGAGAGATTTTGGGAAGGTGAACTTAAAAAAGTTTGTCAGGAGAGAGAGAGTTTGAAAAGTTGTACTTAAAAAAGTTTGTTAGGAGAGAGAGAGAGTTTGAAAAGTTGTACTTAAAAAAGTTTGTCAGGAGAGAGAGATTTTGGGAAGGTGAACTTAAAAAAGTTTGTCAGGAGAGAGAGAGTTTGAAAAGTTGTACTTAAAAAAGTTTGTCAGGAGAGAGAGATTTTGTGAAGGTGACCTTACAAAAGTTTGTCAGGAGAGAGAGATTTTGGGAAGACGTACTTAAAAAAGTTTGTCTGGAGAGAGAGATTTTGGGAAGGTGTCCTACAAAGTTTTTTTGCGAGAGAGAAAAATTTTAAAAAAGGTTGTCTACAAAGTTTTTTGAGAGAGGGAGAGTTTGAGAAATTGTATTTAAAAATATTTTCGAGAAAGAGATAAGAAGTTAGTAAAAAAAGGCAGAGATTGAAGAAGACAATAAAAAAAGTGGGAACGTTGTTGACGGTTAGGTTTGGCGTGACCCTGGGAATGTTAGGTTTTAGATTTTCTCACTGTCAGGTAAGTGCAATAACATCTGGACAGGAAGTCGTTAACTTGGTCAGCGCCCAGCGACCAGATAATTGATTCAACAACTGGACAGGAAACCATTACCCTGGTCGTGGGAATGTTAGCTTTTAGGTTTTCTCACGGTCAGGTAAGTGCAAAAACATCTGGACAGGAAGCCATTACCTGGCACAGCGGGCGACGGCCCGATAATGGATTCAACATCTGGACAGGAAGTCGTTACCTTGGTTAGCGCCTAGCGGGCAGCTGTTTAACACCTGCTCGTTGAATGTTTGCTTGTCAGATGGTGGTCTTTTTCCACTATTCAGCAAATTTTTATAAAATTATGTAGTCTTCCTTATTCAGTTTTGTAAAAGTGTTATGGTTTTTCGTTTAGTAAAACGGTTCTTTTTGTAATTCTTATTAGTTCTATTGAAAATAATATGTCTATAGGACATGAAAATACGCGTAGCATTGCGGTGGATTACATAAAATATCGTTTACAATGCAATGGGTATACTTGGAGAAACGATGGTCGGCATGAAAGTATTATCAACACTCCGAGTTCTGTTCAAAATGCTATGAGAATACTAGGAGATGAATTTGAAGAACGATATAAGAATAGATTTGATAACCTAATAGATGGTCTAGTCATAACTGATGACAATGCTTATGACACTTTCACATCGATCGTTATAGAAATATTTTGTGAGGATATAAATTGGGGACGAATTGTGGCGTTGTTTGACTTTTCGGGTCAATTTGCAGCTCGGTGTTTTCAACTAAAGAAATACCACCTAGTAGATAATCTTCTAGAATGGTTAACAACATATATTGATATACATCTGTCGAGTTGGCTAAATAGTCATAATAACTGGGTAAGTAATAGGTTTACAAGAGTAACAAAGACACTCTTTAAACAAAAATCATCCTATAGAAAGTTAAATATAAAAGCGTATATTAAACTAGCTTCCATCTTCTTCAACACAGGAAGGGTTTTTGGAATTCAAGTCTGGTAGAGGTGAGAATAAAAATGGCAGCTCTTGGCCCTCACTTAAGACAATCCTAGGCTGTGCTGCTGCAGGCATTGGGATCTTGACACTTTGTGCACTTTTCGCTCTACAAATCCTGAACACTGAGAATCGAATATTATAAAAATAAATAAACTACCAGTCATGTTGTTGTTGTTTTATTCTCTGTTTGATGTACTTGAACGCAAATAAAAATTGTAAAAATTAAAACTTTCTTTGTTTACTGTTTAAAAAATTATTTACATGGTTACTGCCCTTGTATGTCACGTGGATCGGACGCCATCTTACTTCCGGTTCATCAGCATGTGGAACAGTGAGTCAACAACTTCAATACACCCCTTCCATCATCTTGTCTACAACCATAAAGTTAATTTAAAATACAAAAATTACAAATTTAATTACACGGTTACTGCCCTTGTATGCCACGTACATCGGACGCCATCTTGTTTTCCGGTATCTTTAATTAAACCACGATGATAAAATTACGTGTAACACTACACACAAATAATCACATGGAACACTCGGATCGGCCATCTTGGATCCGCCCCCTTCTGACCCGCCATAGTGGCCACCATTTGAAAGACTTAAGTTACTTAAATTTTAAAATGTTTAATCCTATTAAGTAAAAATTACACGACAAAAATTAAAAGATACAACCATTTAACAAACTGACTTTTAATAGATAAAGAGACACTTATTGTACATTTATACATTCAAAATATATAAACTATTGTAGTATAGTATTTTAGTAACTTTAAAGAACTCTCTTATTTGCATACACATACATACACATTCAAAATACGCATACACTAAAATAATGTACTTTGGGAACTCTCACAACATCTAGACTTTATATTTTGCCCTGGAGCTCTAAAAATGTTTAGTGTTTAGGCTTTTAAAACAATGATTATCAATTCAAATTTGAAATATGTATGTTTAAAAGGGAAAATTTTAAACTAGTTGAGTAAAATGTATTTACATGTATTATCAATTAAAATTGAAAGAATAATTAAAAGATACAAATGTTAACTATGTAAGTAAAAAGTTCGTAAATAAAAAGGGTGTCTTATTAAAGAATTTAAACAAAAGTTATATAATGTAAGCCTTAATTAAAGAAATATACGCCTCTTAATAAGTAAAAACTCGCCTTACAAGATATGTATGACTTTAAAAAAATAAAATTCGTTAATTAATTTCGTATAAAATATAGAAATTACTAGTTTTAGTAAGTAAAAAAAATTGTATTTACTTATCGTTTAAATTGTAAAATATATAAGTTTAAAAAAAAAAAAAAAAAATGGTGTTATAGTAAGTCACACATTGCATTTAACGATTAAACAATTTAAATTCTTTAAATTGAAAAGAGCTATATTAAAAAAACGAATACTCGAAATACAAAGAAAAAATACCCCCAAAACTAATGCAAATGATTAAAAAAAAAAAAAAAAAAAATATCATGGGAAACGTAAGTTGTAAAGAAAAAAACGTTTAGTGCTACTTGAATTATCTCCCATAGCAGGCTTTGAAAGGGCAGTTTTAACTCTTTTTCACACCAGGTCATTAAAATAGCTAGAACAGTACCACCAAAGAGTTTACACAACAGATGAAAAAGTCATTAAAAGACGCGCTGAGCGATAAAAACAAACAGCTGCTCAGGTAAAAAGTTAGACAGCGATGTGAATAAGCAACTCAGGGGTTCTAAACATGTATAAGAATATATGTTTAGACTTTCAAAACATTGATTATCAATTCAAATTAAAAATAATTATGTTTAAAAGAAAATTATAAATTAGTAATTATGACTAAAAAACTATAATTAGATAATTAATTAAGAATAAAATACAGAAAAATACTGCCTCCAAGTAAGTAAAAGTATATAAATTGTGGTCTATTTAGTGATAATTACGGTCTTTAGTAATTGAAAACGTTCCTTTACACGCTAATTATGGTAAAAAAAAAATATATAATTAGTTAATTAATAAAGTATAAAATTAAGAAAATTACTGTGTCCAAGTAATTAATAAGGTACGTTATTAGAGAATTATTGATTAAAATGTGATAATTACACCCCTTTGTAATTAAAAAACACCCCTTTACATGCTAATTATGGCTATTCAAATAATAATTAGTTAATTAATTAAGTATACAATTAAGAAAATAACTCTATCCCAATAAGTAAATGTGCCTCTTACAAGACAATTATTGATTAAAATGTAATAATTAGGGCCCTTAGTAATTAATAAACGCCTCTTTACAAGCTAATTTTGGTTAATAAACGCCTCTTTACAAGCTAATTATGGTTAAAAAAAAATAAAATTAGTTAATTAGTTAAGAATAAATTAAGAAAATTACTGTACCCCAGTAAGTAAATGTGCCCCTTATTAGAGAATTATTGAATCAAATGTAATAATTAGGGCCCTTAGTAATTAATAAACGCCTCTTTACAAGCTAATTATAGTTAAAAAAAATATAATTAGTTAATTAGTTAAGAATAAATTAAGAAAATTACTGTACCCCAGTAAGTAAATGTGCCCCTTATTAGAGAATTATTGAATCAAATGTAATAATTAGGGCCCTTAGTAATTAATAAACGCCTCTTTACAAGCTAATTATGGTTAATAAACGCCTCTTTACAAGCTAATTATGGTTAAAAAAATTAAAATTCGTTAATTAGTTAAGTATAAAATTAAGACAATTACTGTCTCCAAGTAATTAATAATGACCCTTACAAGACAATTATCGATTTAAAGATGGTAATTAGGGTAAAAAACACAATAAACTTATTGAAAAAAAGCCTTTTACTAATGAAAATTATTAAGAACACTATAAAAGTAACCAATTAATTAATTAATATTAAATAATTATAAAATTTTAGAACCGCTGAACCTTATAAAGACCATTATAAAACAATGGGAAAAATAATATGACATGTGTCAATCATTGTAAGACAATAGGAAAATCAATCATTGTAAGACAATGGGAAAAAAAATAATTTTAGAACCGCTGACCGTATTACCCTTAATTAAAAAAAAAACCTCGTGAAACAACACAAGACGCCATCTTGGTTCAACTGAGGAGCGGGGTCAACTGAGGAGCGGGGTCAACTGAGGAGTGGGGTCAACTGAGGAGTGGGGTCAACTGAGGAGCAGGGTCAATAGGTCACTTCCGGGTCAAAAGGTTACTAGGTCACGACCGGTCGTATAACAACACGCCAAGACGCCATCTTGGATGACGTCACTTCCGGTAGAGGTCACTTCCGGTTGGGGTCACTTCCGGGTCAAAGGTCACTTCCGGGTCAAAGGTCAACTGAGGAGCGTAGGAGCGGCTCCTCAAATACTACCTGAAAACTACACACTACACTACTCACAAATATAACGACAAAACAGTGTTAGATATAAACATAACACAGAACTAAAATATAAAGATAACACAGTACTAGAATATTAGGATAACACAGTGCTAAAATACAAAGATAACATGTTTCTGGAATATAAAGATAACAGTGCCATAATATATAAATATCAGAGTCCTAAAATTCAGAGATACAACAGTACTAGAATATTAAGATAACACCGTGCTAAGATATAAATATTTAACAGTGCTTAAATATAAAGATAACACAGTGCTAAAATATAAAGATAATACAGTGATAAAATGCATAGATAACATGTTAATAGAATATAAAATAAAATAATGTGCTAAACTATGAAGATTACACACTACTTGAAAATAAAAACAGCAAAATGAAAGAATATAAAAACAGCACAACTAGAGAATGTTGAAATGGTAGAAAAGCTAAAGATTAGAGACGGACATGCTGGGATATAAACATAGAAACACCATGTTGTTGTTTTTTTGTGGTTGCTATCAAATGGTAGAAAATCAACTCATTTGCTGGTTAGACATGTAGCAGAATGCAACTTAGAGTGGATAAGAACCATAGTTGTGGTGCTAAATATAATAGAAAGTATATCTGTTTACTCACATGTACAGTTGAAGCCGTCGCCAACGTAGTTTTTGGTGACGTTACAAACACACTTGAAGCTACCAGGATTGTTGACGCAGAAGGCGTTGGGATCGCACAGAGGGCTTGGACACTCATTGATGTCTGCAGATATAGAAACCCACCCAAACACACACAAATTAGCATTAAACTTGGTTAACAATTACGTAGGCTGTACCGAAACTTCATTAGCCATAAATTTGGCTAACAATTAGACTGTATCGAAACTTCATTGGCCATAAATTTGGCTAACAATTAGGCTGTATCAAAGCTTCATTAGCCATTAATTTGGCTAACAATTAGGCTGTATCGAAACTTCATTAGCCATACATTTGGCTAACAATTAGTTTGAATCAAAACTACATTAGCCATACATTTGGCTAACAATTAGGCTGTATCGAAACTTCATTAGCCATAAATTTGGGCTAACAATTAGGCTGTATCAAAACTTCATTAGTCATAAATTTGGATAACAATTAGGCTGTATCGAAACTTCATTAGCCATACATTTGGCTAAAAATTAGTTTGTATCAAAACTACAAGAATTTCATTTATTTTATTATTTATTCAGCGCTAATATCCAAGCTATTACATGCAACATCCTCGGTGCGTTCTTGGTATGAAGTGCAGTAACAGGCGTAAGGGTATGTAAGGCACACAGCCACTATTTAAAGAGAAATGTCTTTGAACTTTTCAAAAGCCTGTTTTGTCTTATAATCTCTCAATGTCTCAGGCAAGATGTTCCATACACAAAGCGCCACAAATTCAAACGAGCGCGCTTCAAATGACTTCTTTTTGTGTCCATCCACTCGGGGAATTCTAATGAGTGACTTTGACAAGGAGCGCATAAACTTTGATGGCGCGTGCTTTGACATCAGTTCTTGAAGGTATGAAGCAATATCACAGCAATATTTTTTGTCACTTTTTTTCCTTATCTTTACATTAACTTGATGTAGGCGTTACAATATCTGAGCTGGGCTTAAATAAGTCTTCATTTATTTATGACATAGAATTATTAAGCCTTTTATGAAGTTGCATGTAGTATATCAATTGTAGACTATGTATGTTCCATATAATATTATATTGTAACGATTATAAAATGTGTCGTTAATTTCTAATAAGTAGGGGAGAATTGGGTGAGTTGGACAGGTAGGAGAGTTGGACCACCCTCACACCTCAGAAATAAAAAAAAAATCTAATTTATAGAAATATTCTCTCCGGAAACATTTTTTGCTGCAGAATCCTAAAATAAAATTATTTCTCTCGCATTTCTTTTATTTTCATTTGTAAAAATATGGTGAGGAGAGATAAGCCAAAAAATTACAAACATGTGGTCCTACTCTCCCATCATATCAAGTTACTATCCTTATATTTTTAACGTTAGATATTACTAAATTTATACATAATATTACATACATTTCCATTGGATTGTAACGAGTTGCTTATTTTAATAATTAATAATTAAATAATTAACGTCTTTTCAGCCGTGACCATGTCTCCCTACTCACTGGTTCATTTTACCCCACGCTATGTCCAACTCTCCCTCTTTTGGGTATGCATGAGAAACACACACTTACAATTACTTATATCTACACTATCGATTCAACAGATATATACACTATCTATTCAACAGATATCTACACTATCTATTCAACAGATATATGACCCTAATATCGTTTTCAATACAGTAAATCCTCTTTCTAATGATACCAAATTTTTAAAGTTTGGTCAAATAAATCTCAAGCAGTGATAATTTAGATCCAATCATCAATTTGATGGCTCAACTGACCCCTACTCTCCCCTACACAATTATATACATCTATATACAAATCTAATCAAATGAATCTCACCTGTGCAGGTAAAACCGTCTCCATCAAAGCCTTTGTTGCACTCACACTTGTAGTCGGAACTACAATTGCCGTACTGGGGACAATCCTTGCTTGAGGCACAAGGCTTGTATCCTAAACATTGAACATATGCATACAGTTAAACATTGAACATAGGCATACAGTTAAACATTGAACATATGCATACAGTTAAACATTGAACATAGGCATACAGTTAAACATTGAACATAGACATACAGTTAAACATTGAACATAGGCATACAGTTAAACATTGAACATAGGCATACAGTTAAACATTGAACATAGGCATACAGTTAAACATTGAACATAGGCATACAGTTAAACATTGAACATAGGCATACAGTTAAATTATATTGCTTAATATTGAAGTCGATTTGTGCCAATAGTTCTAAGATATATCTATCCACACATTCATCCACCCCTCTGTCTATATCTATTTATCTATCTATCTATCTATCTATCTATCTATCTATCTATCTATCTATCTATCTATCTATCTACTATCTATCTATTAGACTATCCATTTATCTATCTATATATTTGTCTGCATGTCTATCATTCTATTATCTAGTTATTTATCCGTCGAATTGAAAGTACTTTTATGGTCTATCAATCTATCCATCTGTCTATTTTATTTGTGTATATATTTATCAGTCTTTCTGCCTATCTATCTATCAATTTATACAATTCTCTTTCCATCTGTATGTGCTTAGCCCTTCGACGACCAGCTATTGTTTAAAGAGAACTATAAAGTAAAATGAGAAGAGAGGATTCAAAGTTCCAATGAGCTGGAAAGGGTTAAGAATGCCGATTACTCTTCATTAAGTTAAAAGAAAAAAAAACACAAAGTGACCTTACCTAATTTACAGCCCGTTCCACCGGACAGCGTCTTAAAGCCGTCACCCGTGGCGTTGGCGCGGCACTGGCACGTGAACTGGGTGCCGTCAAGCGAGTCGATGCAGTTGGCGTACGTGTCGCAGTTCAGGAAGGCGCTGGCGCTGCAGTTTCCATCACGGTATCCGGAGAGGATGGCTGGAATAGGCAGAGATGGGGTCGTTAAAGAACAATAAATAACACTGTCATGTTGGGAGAAATTTTTAGCACTATACGTATGCAAGGGTCGAATGGTTGTGGCGAGGGGGGGGGGGGCAAGGGAAGAATGCTATTGTGAGTGAAAGGAACTAAAGTTTGTGTGTGTGTGTGTCTTTGTGTATGTTTATCGACAGTCAGGGCCGTATTGTATTTAGGATTGCGGAGCCCTGTTCCAAAATTTATGTGGGGGTAACTCGTGGCCTTTCACATACCTCAGAAAAGTGCCCTTAATTCATGTTACATTCTGTAAAGTCAAACATAAATTTTATGTTTCGCTTAGCTTGGTTGGACTGGAGCGCTCAAAATCGTAAGGTAATAAATGAATTTTGTTTTACATTTTTAACAAAAGAATGGTGATGCCACAAAAAAAAAATTCTTATTGCGATGTGTGGGGGCCCTTTTGTGTGGGGGCCCGTTTTGTGTGGGGGCCCCTGTTCCAATGGAATATGTGGAACACGTCTAAATACGCCACTGGTGACAGTAGCTATTGTTTTTGGAAGAAAAGAAAGACGTGAATAAATAGACCTCGGGTATTGTGTGATTTCCCCCACCCGTCTTTTAGAAACAAGAAAAAAAAAGATAATGTAATGTGTGTTTGTGTGTTAGGAAGTTCAGTGCCTCCTGTTATTTTTAGCGATAAGCTCTTTGTATAGTTAAATATTGATTTAATCCATTATTTCTCATACGAGGCAGTCGTACTAAAAGAAATAAAAACAGGACATATATGTCTATTGTTTTCTTCCCCGATTGAAGTCAAAGTTACTCTAAACGTAGTCCGTAGGCCTGTAATCGTCCTCTGCGAGAACCTAAAACAGCAGTGGTCGGCAACCTACGGCACGGGTGCCAGACCTGGAACGCAGAGCGATTTTCAATGGCACGCTGAAGACCGCCGAATTAAGGGAGATCAAGTCTCTTATACAAGAAAAGAGCAGTGTGAATTTCAGGCTGTGGACACGCGCAAATGACTTACAAATGCTACTCTGGCACACTGTCTGACCCCTGCACTTACAACACGCTCTTCAAAATAGGAGACACAATAATGTACGAATACGTTCAGAGCAGTGGTGGGCAAACTAAGGCTCGCGGACTGATTCTGGCGTGTGAGTTTTAGCCTACACTGGTGAGCACTAGTTTTTAAATTCTGCAATCAGTAAAACAGTCGAATTTTAAGAGTACTAGCCTAAATGTAACAGTATGCTAGTTGTGACGTAGGAGTTCACTTAAAACCGAACCCCTTAAGGCTTCTAAATTCCCCTATCTTATACTTCCCACGTGAAATTGTGTTCATTCGTTTATGTTGTTTTTTTTAACCCTAGTCCTTGTCAGATTGGTAAGACCGATCACCGGATGGAAAGATGGCTTCCCCCCCCCCCTTCCTCCCGCCCGTGAGGCGAATTGGATAATCAACTAGAGGCCATCGTTGTAGATTGTAGAGTGACGCCTAATTTGTTTTCAACTCAACCTGTACTAGTACTTGTCTATCCATACTAAGGTTGGACACCTTCTAATTATACATTTAAATTTTTTTTTTTTTTTTGTGTAGGCCTACTTGAGATTTTTACATATTGAGACAGTTTAACCATTATTTTACTAATAAACTTCATTTGTGACAAAAGATTTGAGCGCCAAAAGCCTTCTATTACACATTCAAACACGTATGCCTAGTTCATTTCAAAACAGTATTTGTTTTGTTTCTCTTGTTCTTGTTTTTCTCGTTATTGTATTTTTGCTCAATTTCCTACAGTTTTTGCTACTCCCCTGTAACTAATCCGTAACGAAGCCGGCTGGTCCAGCGGTTAGTTCACCGGACTGTCAACCAAAAAACCAACTGACACGTCGCGGGTTCTATCCCTGCCACCGACGGATCCCTGTCGCCCTGCAGGAGTTTTGGGCCCCGTGGACGTAATAATCTTCTACCTAGAAGGAACGTCTGTAAACTTATCAGATAATCATCGCACAAGGTTGAAATTTGGCAGTTTTCTTTATCACTAGGGGAGAGGGGGGCACGTTGATACACATTTTACATTTTTGTACATTAATTGCAAACCATTATATTTAGAGTGGATATAAATACTTTTATTTGTTCCCCTAGGTATCCTGCATCTTTTTATCTACAAATTGTATTCCTTTGAACATATTTAAAATAAATATAGCTCTAAAAGCAATGTAAAATAATTTGTATCAACTTGCCCCGTGCAGGGGCAAGATGATACACATTATGGGGCAAGCTGATACATTGAATAAGATTTAATAATTACACTAATACAGTGACAATTTAACAAAGTAAACAACCCAAAACTATGATTTTATTGTTTATTTTATTATTTAGAACAATTTTGGTCAATAAAACTTCTATCGTATCCCCATGTTGGGACTTTCTTTTCATCTTCGCACCATCTGAAATTACAAACAATTAAAAAAAATTAATATCCCTGGCAATTTAATACAGTTAAACTAAATTTTAAAATCGCAATAATCGTAAAATAATATGATAAATAATAGTTTAATAGTAATGTATTTAATTAAACCTTTTTATTAGATGCCTGTATAAGGCCTAAGCATTAAACTTAAAATCCTAGGCTAGTTCTAATAAATAGGAATAACACTAGCTAGACATAAAAAGTAAAGCAAAAATAAATGAAAATGATTTAAATGTAAGCTAAACTCAATGAACCTAACACTTTAATTAAATATAAATACATTTTTGTAAAAAAATAAATATTATTCTATGTTTAAATGCTTCTCCAAAGGGGTAAATAGGTAACCGGATATAGTATCAATGTGCCCGAAACGGCTGTATCAACTTGCCCCACTACACCACATTGCATTATTTCGACTACATTAAAAACAAAACGCAAAAAACATAATCGTAATTTAAATAAAAGTATTCAGGAATCCCCATTTAACCTAAATACAAAGATGATAAAATAAAAGTACTTACCGTGTCTGTGAAATCTCTTACGTAATAGTAAGTCAATATTTTTCAAAAGTCGCTCAAATTTCAATTTTCCTCACAGTATTATCAATTTTGATACGAGCGAAGCCATTTTTATATCGAAAGTAGGGGAGGTAGAAAGCTATTTCCCGTACTAACTCTTCTGCGCATACGTAGTATAATAGCTGTAAAAAAACAATTTGTATCAACCTGCCCCCGTATCAACCTGCCCCCCTCTCCCCTACGTTTCCTTTAATCCCATGCATAATCTTGAGGACTCGTTTGGGAATTTTTCCTTTTATATTTCAACTATCATGTGTCAATAACTAATTTTATAATGCTGTTTTAGTATAAAACAAAACAAGTAGAATTTATAAAAAATAATAAAGCTATCAGCAAAATCGTGCTTGGAAAGATAGATAATAGAAATTCAAAGCAAAAAAAAACAGAAAACAGAATTGAATTAACTTCATTATACAAAAAAAGTTATAGACATTTTTAGAAATGTTTTTATCGGCCACTGTTATTGTTGCTATGACAAAAATGAAAATACCTACACTTTTTTTTTTCAACCCAATTATTCATAGTACACACATCTGAAAATCTACAAAGGGTTAATTTTAAATTGACAGGTAAGACAAATGATTTTTTTATATTCATTTAGACAGTTGTCTAGCCTGTGATTTTAACGTATGTTGTACTTCAAGACGTACCGGTATTTAAAGTGTCGTCTAGTGCAGAGGTTGGCAACCTTTTGATAATAGTGTGCCAAATAATAATTTAATTAATTCAGCGTGCCAACATTCCAACGAAATTCAACATGCGCCGCTAAATCAATTTTTTTTTATAAAAGACTTGAATTGCATTTTTTTTTTGGGTGGGGGGGGGGGCTTCCGCATGCCATTAAAATTCGCCATGCGTGCCAAGTGTAGCACGCGTGCCGTTTGTCGCCGACCCCCTGGTCTAGTGTTTCCATTGATGTCTTCAGCAGTTCTAGTTCTTACTTGAACTGAGAGTTGAGGCTTTGTGAGTAAGACCTTTTTTTTTGGTCAAGAATAATAAAACGTCATTTAAGTTAAACTAACACCTTGCCTTATCTTATATATTACAGACGCCCCTTCTATAAACATGATTATTGCGTCTTACCCTCATCCGCGTTATGAGTCTTGTCTTGCATCTTTATTAATGTTTTAAATGATCTTAAGTTAATTGTTTTCCTGGTTTGTTCAGGCAACCCATCCCATGCCCGAATGCCACTCGGGAAGATAGAGTACTAATATGCATTTGTTCTCGCATAAGGGATAAGGAAAGTGTTTTTGGTCTTTATGTTTATCTGAGCATTGCAACAGGCTGTTATTGGGTTGTACTTCTATATTAGAGTTTAATGCCTTGTGTATTATTACTTAGACCCCCAAAGCCGTAACAAAGTCCAAACTATAGGAGCTGTATACACTTGGTTCCGATCCCTATTCACTTGTGCGTTATCCACATTCTCACCAGATGTTTCACATTTATTTTATCCTCCAAAAACGATCAGTGACTTATCAAAGGAATCCGGTCGTTAAATTTTGAGTACTTTTAACCATTCGAATACATAGTTTTGAAAAAAAATCGACTTTTTTTTTCCTTCTGTTCTTTCTAATATTAGTACTTTGACTATACGCTGTATTTACTATTCACCTTTATGAGGGGGGGGGGGGCGGGCAAAGGTCTTATCAGCACTGGCAACAGTTTGTTGAACTATAGAATTGATTCGTCCAGAGTACGTGACTTAGTTGCTTGTCATACTTCAAGGCTTTTACGTTTTTTGGTTATTTGTTGTTTTTTTATTTAGTTTTTAAAACAGGGGTGAATATATTTTTGTACTATGTGCGAAACGTATGAAAAGTAAACCTTGAATAAAAAGTAAACCTTGAATAAAAAGTAAACCTTGAATAAAAAGTAAACCTTGAATAAAAAGTAAACCTTGAATAAAATATTAAACCTTTAATAAAAAGTAGACCTTGAATAAAAAGTAAACCTTGAATAAAAAGTAAACATTGAATAAAAAGTAAACCTTGAATAAAAAGTAAACCTTGAATAAAAAGTAAACCTTGAATAAAAAATAAACCTTGAATAAAAAGTAAACCTTGAATAAAAAGTAAACCTTGAATAAAAAGTAAACCCTGACTAAGCAGTAAACCCTGATTAAAATCAAGTAAACTGGATTTTTTGTTTACCGTATGTTGTTGTGATAAATTACTGTAACTAAATAAATGAAAAAAATCAGCCGGCTAAGGAATATACATTGATTAATGAATATATAAACTGTACCCTGTTTTTTTAGAAATATCAACAGGTTAAGGAAATAAACTGGTTATCTAAAATTAAACTGATTAAATCATACAATGGGTACGAACAATAGATTTGAATAGGAACATAAAATACATAAGAAAATAACATTAGCTGGTTAAGGAACACACACTGGTTAAGGAACAAACACTGGTTAAGGAACACACACTGGTTGAGGAACATAAACTGGACAAATAATATGATCTGTGTAATGGATAGAATGGAAGGGGGACTAGTGGAGTAGAGAGTAGACCGGAAGTTGATGTTGAGAGTCGGGAGTCGAGATTCGGAACATGGAAGTCGGAAGTTGAGGTTGTGATGAGCTTTTGGAGTGACATTCATTAGTTATGGAACGAATACTTGGTTATGAAACATACATTGGTTAATACAAATTAAATTGGATAAGTACAAGAGATGTAAAGTAGAATAAACATGTAACGTGCATTTTTGTTCTGCGAACAAAACATTTTAACTACTCCAAAACTATAATTAGCCTTGAAACAATATTTTGCAGCACATACGAAAGGGAAGATAATATAAAGGAATTTAAAATGAACACCAATATTTCTTGTGTCGATATCTATAGACACTTATAAGTTCTAGGATCGGGATACGGGCGTTTAAAATGTTTTTCATGTGCATCTGGCAGTATCTGCTGTCAGATAGCAGATCTATAAACTGAGTTGTAAAAAATTTCAAATGTACTTATTAGTCTTCAACTATCGTTAATGACATTAGCAATTGTTTATTAATAAGACTAGAAATGTATTTAACCCTTACAGTCCCGGGCGCGTATATAGCGGAACTGAAGGCAGCATAGATAGAAGTAGGTCGGTACGGGAAGGGTTAATAGTTGTTGTATATTTAACATATAATATGAAATGTATAATAATTGAACAATTATTAATTTTAATGTAATTGTTTAAATTAATTATGCTATAAAAAAAAAGAATTCAGCATTAAAATAACTGAGATTAATATATGTATTTAATAAAAAAAATATTAAGACGATACAAAATGAATGTTTATTATCTTTCTAAAAATTAAAAAAAAAATTTACAACATTAATATCAATATTGATAGTCATTTGAATAGCGTGTCTTTCTATTCTATCACATTATACCACTATGGATGGGTTTTATTACAAACATTAATGGAATTTTCGCATCTTTTTAGAAAAACAGTAGTGGTCTAAAGTCTAAAGCATGTTATCTAAGGTAAATATTGAAATAATGAGTTTTTAAGTTCTTTTTGAAAGTAACAATTGAGCGTGTTCGCCTGAGTTGAATGGGAAGTAGATTCCACACCTTCGGACCGGATATTGAGAAGGCTCTAAGGCCAACTGTCCATGACGAAGAGTAGGGTGTCTTTAAACAATGTGACGTCACATAAAATATTGTGCATCTCTAAATAAAGTGTCCACTTGACCTAGTTTTGCTTAATTAACTACAATTTTTTTTGTTTTGTTTGTTTGTTTGTAAAAACGTTTTTACGTTCAGTGACAATACAAGTGAATTAAAACACGCCCTAATGTTAAAATTGGAAATACATGTTGCGGGTGGGCAGATCTTTGTGATGCAGACGTGTGAGGATGAGGATGGGGGCGGGGGCGAGTAGGGGGTGGGGGTAAACATTCGTCGAAACCGCGTGACGTCATCTAGCGATGTCACATTAAGAGGCGCCTGGCTGACCTAAAAATATGTTTTAGCCATAAACTTTTTTTTTTGGGGGGGGGGGGGGGTGAATGAGAGGTTGGTGATTGGCGCGTATCTGATAAATATGTTACAGACGCTTCTCCTGTACTGAAAATGATTGCGTCCTACGCAGCAAGGTCGTTTGGCCCGCACTGGAGTGGAAGCCTAAAATGTACGCTTTAAGGCAGTCACGAAATATATTTTTTTTTATTATAAAATTTGATACACTTTGACTCGTAAATGTCGAATCATTAAAAAAAAACAACGTGTGGGCCTGAACAGCCTGTTTACTTTAAGTGCGATTAGGCCTGTACTCGTTAATAAATATTTAAAAAAAAACACCAACTTATTAAATTATTTTTATTCGCGTAGATGCTTTTAATTGAACGTTTTCTGAGCCTCAGGGGCAATAAGTGATTATTATTTACAATTGTAAATTGTAAAAAGTATTTCAACTTCGGAATCGTCAATAAAATTAGGGTACTTGGTTTGATAAAAAGGCAAAACATTGTGCTATATCAAAAAGTATGTGTTAACTCCGAAGAGTGATTCTAACAAGCAGGCTCATAATATATTATTCATAAAGTATTATCTGTGACAAGCAATGCACAAATTTCTTAGTTAACAGATGGTAGCAATAACTCACCCATCTGATGACTGCCTGTCACCAAGGACGCCAGCACAATGGCTGCCAAAAGGAACATGGTCGTGGGCGTTGTCTAATGTCCAATGTTGTTTTTTTTTGTGGGTTAGTGACTCTATTTAATCTTTCACGGAGGGGGTCAATATATTTGTGAGCCTAGATCTGGAAATATGAAAAGTAAATGAAAAGAATAAATATATTACAAGCTATTTAAATGTTAAATATTTCAAAAATTAACAAAATAAAAAAATATTTCATATTTAAAAAACTATCACTTTTTTTTTCTTTTTTGATCAAATTTGTAGGACTTTTGATATCAACTAAAAAGCAAAAAGCAAAACAGTAATGAAATGTACAAATAACAAATGATTTTCGTTGCAATGAAAAGAACAAAGGACAAAAAAAGGAGGCGGTATCAGATTTAGTGTTTCGTAATAATTTATGGAGTTAACTATGGATGTAATGTAAAGTATCCTTCGGACCAAACTGATCATAGAGCTATTTCACCAGTTTCTGTGTCAACGGCATACGAGGGGATGTGTGGCTAGCACAATGCCCAGTAGCCTTTTTACTTTACCCCAGCTAGCGTCAGGTACCCATCAAAGCTGCGTTGACTCAGGGGCACCCTCAAGTCCCGGGAAAAAAATCCTAGCTTGCACCAGGATTCGAACCAAGAGCCTTCGGATGGACAGTCGAACGCGCTGCCCGCTCG
The DNA here is from genome assembly GCA_949126835.1 of Anisus vortex. Lineage (NCBI taxonomy): Eukaryota > Metazoa > Mollusca > Gastropoda > Planorbidae > Anisus > Anisus vortex. The sequence goes on from OX421500.1 coordinate 6,845,069, forward strand.
GCCTTTGTGCCCCTGACTTATGGACGTAGAACTTTCCAACGGTGTTTAATTTAATTGTAAAGAGTGATACAACTACTTTAGGACTTTTGTTTTACATTATTATTAACCCTTCCCGTACCGACCTACTTCTATCTATGCTGCCCTCAGTTCCGCTATATACGCGCCCGGGACTGTAAGGGTTAGAGGTTAAAGGTTATATTATATACATTATATTTGACTATTGTATATTTATATACATATTTTTATATACATTGTTTTTGTATAAATAGAGCGAGAATGTGCACTGTGTTTTTTTCTCTGATGATAGACATTTACAAAACTTTCATTACTGCATTAAGTCGCAATCATATTTAGAAAATACAGCAAGTTTTACGCAACAGTTGTTTCTTTAAACTATTAACAGTAGATTGTAACAGTAACAATAGATTGAATGACCAGTTCTTACAATACAACTCAATACAACTCTTACAATACAACTTAATCGATCATAAACACATCGACCAGAAAAATTGATATTTATATATAACACCAGCTTGACAAAGAGTAAGACGGTAAAATGTACTTTCAGAATCGCATCCATCGAACTAATGAACTTAATAATTCAGCGTATGGGTCATGAGTCACTTATACATGGTCTTAGTAATTGTACTCTAGGCCTGGCTCATGTTTGGGGGTGCACAGCCTAAAGCGCAGGTTAAGGGCCCGGGGGTATGTGGCACCTTGTGCTTACTTAGCACGACAGTACATAGATCGATGGCAGGGGCACAGGTCTTGAAGTAGAGTTGTACCAAACACACTCCAAAGTATACATTTATATTAGCATTAAAGTATGTCTAAAGTATTGTTATTTGCTGTTTGTGGGCATCTTAGTTTTGGAAAACACTTTTGTACCCATGGGCATCATCGTTTAAATGTGTGGAAACCACCAGTACGCTTGCATCAAGAGCGCACCGGTGGGCAAGTGCATGGGGAGACAGCTTTGATTTTCTCAATGAAAAATTAAAATTAAAATCGAAAGTTCTATACAGCGGAAACATTTAAGAAACAACGTGGAGTGTTGAAGTAATTAAAGACAGCCTTATTGGTTGCGCACGGTAAAAAAGTACATATAAGCTCTAAAAATAGAGCAAGCGGTCCATCTTATTATAGTCTATTATATTTATTCCAGCCCTTCTGTGATGATTTGAAAACCCGCACAGAGAAGGGGCAGTGATGGAGACAGATACAAAGTGTCAACGACTTTGAATCTTCCCCCAAAAAATATAAAAAAGCACAAGAACAGTAATAGAATAACGTTAAATAACACCAAAGCAATAAAACAGATATCAAAATAACTCAACTATGTGTTCTGCAATATACAACTGCATTCAACTGCAGTCGCCCAGCCGACTAAAAGTTAGGTACCCATCAGAGCTGGGTAGTCTCAGGTCAGGACTCAAGTCCTGGGAAAAAAATCCTAGCCTCCACCAGGATTTGAACCCAGGACCTTCGGATCGCCAGTCGAGCGCGCTGCCGCTCGGCTACCGTGCCCCATACATGGCTAGCTGGTGCCTTTTCAATCTAGGACGTGATGTCAGCTTTTTTATTGTATCTTGTATTTATTTCCGGCCAATCAACCTCAAAGCTGATTAAGGCCTATATTGTTCACGTTGCTGGATGTTTTTAATATAGATTATTATATATTTTGGTTTAATTATGCTGAAAAGTTCATAGTAATAGTATTTATGTCAAATTTCACTAAATGTATTGCATTCCAACAAAATGTGAGAAACTGTTATGGTGACATTGCAGAAAACACAAATTGGTCGTTTTAAGAGATAGGACTGTGTTTGTTCTATATGTCCTGTATGTAGTCTGCAGAGAATAACTTCGTCCTTTCAGATTAGTGGGCCTGTATTATGCCAGGTTTTTTAGTTTTACAAACACCGTAGTTTGTCCAATTTTGTCTTGTGTGTCTTGGTTATCTGATTCTTCTGCATTGTCTAATGCTAGGCTTATTGCTTAAGCCTCTGCTGTATTTATTGAGTCATTGGTATTAAAGTTTCATTTTTTTAATACTTTTATTGTTAGGTTAAAGATACCGAAGATGTCGCTGTATCATTTTTTTTCGATTCATCTGTGTATATTTGTACACAATTTGGGTATTTTGTTTGAATTTTGTGGAAAATATTTTATTCATGCATGGATTTTTTTATAATTTCGTTTTCTTTCTATGGTTTAATTCCAAGTTTAAAGGCGGAATTTCAAAAAGAAATGTTGGAGTGTTTGGTATATAATATTTTTTTATCAATCTAAATTCAATTTTAGTTTCGATTATCAGGGGGCACAGTAGCCGAGCGGCAGCGCGTTCGACTGGCGCGACGAAAGTCCCGGGCTCGAATCCTGGTGTAGGCTGGGTAGGCTCAGGGACGCCCCTCCAGTCCAAGAAAAAATGTAAGCCTTCACCACGATTCGAACCCAGAACCTTCAGTACGCCAGACGAACGCGCTGCAGCTCGGCCACTATTACCCCCAGAATTAACATATTAAAAAAAACAAGACAAACATAAGTTATAGATGTGGACTTGCATGCAGATCTATTCGTCTGGATAAACAGAAATTAAATTAAGAGACGAGAATTGGCGTAAGAAAATTTAAAACAAATTAATGAAGTGAGGCGTACGCGAAGTTCACAATATTGTGCAATATTGCTGCATGCAAATAATTCACAAATAGTGCCAATAGTGCCAAAATAGTGACGCAAAATTCACGCAAATTTTTTTTTGTCCGTGATATGCAGACAGCTAGTATTGATACACATCAAGTTTTATTGTTAACTTTATATTATACGTAAACATACTTTATAATAATAATAATAATAATGATAGTTCACTTTGGTATAATTCTTTGTGTTTAAACTGTAAATTGGCATATTATTAGTGAGAAGTAGTAACATGAGTTAACCCTTCCCGTACCGACCTACTTCTATCTATGCTGCCTTCAGTTCCGCTAAATACGCGCCCGGGACTGTAAGGGTTAAGATGTATGAAGTATTTTTGTTTACTAGGGTCGGGTTGTCGGGGGGGGGGGGGGAGGAGGAGTGCGGCCCTTGACACATCACTGAAGTGATAAAACGGCCACATGCCCTTTATACGAGTTTGAGATCCCTGTTATAATAGCAATTAGTCACTTTCTCCTACCCCCCGCCTCACTCCCCTCCATTATGCTGTTCAACGTGCATCTAATCCTTACACCAGACAGGCATGGCTATGCTACCAACTGCTGTTTCTAGTTTGTGCTGATTATACCATAACTAACCCCTCGTGAAATGCACTCTTGGACTTGGATGCAAGCATTCTGAGTCGTAATTTAAAAAGAAAAACGTACACACGTTAATCGCTGCACGATCTATTAATCCTTGTTCTGAATCTACAATTTCTTTCGTGTGTATGCTAATTTAAAAAAACAAACAACAACTTATCACTGGAACATTAATTCACTCTGTAGTGCATATTATGTAAAACAGAAAGTTAAAAAAAATATTTTCTTTCTTTCTATGGATTGCTTCCTTAGTATAGGACTTTGATAAATGTATCTAAATGACGTGAAGAGTTGTTGTTTTTTTATGACAAGATCAGGCAACCTATTTAATGCCATAATGCCAAAAGGGAAGAAAGACACAAATATATATATTTCAATATAAGATTTAATGACTATATACATATATACATATTAAGGATCTATATATGTACAATAAAGAAGTAAATAATTTAAATTATAGGAGCAATCATTTCCGTAGACGAAAGCTGTGCGTCTGATATTTGAGCCAGGATTGGGACTGCAATGGCTAGTCTAAACAGCATCTGGACCAGCAAAAGCATTAGTCTCCCAACAAAGGTCAGATTTTACATGGGTCTTGTCAAAAACATTGTTCTGTAGGCTATGGATATGAGACCTGGACGCTGCTAGCAAGCATTCGAAAATAAATGCATGAGAAAAATACTTCGAATCTCCAACTTATGACACAGGACTAATAATTATGTCTGGGACATAATATCCTCAATTGCAGGCCCTCAAGAAAACATTCTGACATCAATGAAACGGCGCAAACTGACATGGTTCGGTCATGTGTTGCGGTCATGTGTTGCGGTCATGTGTTGCGGTCATGTGTTGCGGTCATGTGTTGCGGTCATGTGTTGCGGTCATGTGTTGCGGTCATGTGTTGCGGTCATGTGTTGCGGTCATGTGTAGCGGTCATGTGTTGCGGTCATGTGTTGCAGTCCTGTGTTGCGGCACAAAAAGCCTCTCAAAGACAATCCTCCAGGGTACGGTGGAAGGTGGACGTCGAAGATGCTGGTTCGACAGTTTAAAATATTGGACAGGGCTGCAGTTGACTCCACTACTGACAACCACTCAAGACGGAAAAAGTGGAGAAAGTTGACTGCTGAGGTGTCCATTCGCTCCCCAACGAACACCATGGCCAAGGGATTGAGGATGATGATGATGAATATACATTTTGAAAAATGATTTCCCTATGTCTGTATAAATCTTTCACTAGTTTATTATCTTGCATTGTTTTACGACTCTAATAATCTTATGTAGTGTTACAGTTTTGATTCTTAATCTTCTCTCCAAAAGTGTGATCAATATATTGATGTTACACAAGTTAGGCTTTCTGGTTGCGTTAATTCTCATTTGTCAACAAAAGTTTGTCCTAGTTCTCTTTTTAAAAACCAACTATACCCTAAAAAAAATAAAGCTTTTTAATCCATACTAATAATGCAAAGTACTTAAGTCCACTAATAAATGACTAATTTTCATGAAATCAAAAAATGATGATGAAGTGATACGAAACATATTAAAATTTAAACTAAAATGTAACAAGAATATAGAAAAAAAATGCTTTTTAACATTACAATATGCATCTTCTATATGCGACCCCATCAATACATTTTTAAAACATTATAGAAAACACATAGCAAATCTAGAAAAGAGTTGCAAGGAATATTACTGGTGAATATTCACAACTAACAAGAGTAACACCAATAGTTAAATCACTAAACCTAGAATCACTAGAGGACAGAAGGCACAGAGTAAAGTAGTAATACTCAGTACTACTAAGTAATAGTAGTAAAGTATTTAATACACAAGGCATTCAATTATAACTTAGAAATACAACACAAAGACAATCTATATGAAGCCGGCTGGCCTAGCGGTTAGTTCACCGGAATGTCAACCAAAAACCATCTGACACGTCGCGGGTTCTAGCCCGGCCACCGACTGATCCCTGTCGCCCTGCAGGAGTTTTGGGCCTGTAAACATATTTGCGCCAGCAGGCAGCAGTGTGTTTACAGAGCACACTGAGCATGCTGAAATAGCATGGATAGAAGCGCTATATAAGTAAGTAACCAATTTATCACAATGCTGAGATAAACATAAGGACAAAAACTCTTTCCTTATCCCTTATGCGAGAACAAGCTCATCTATATCTATTATTCCCGAGCGTCATTCGGGCTGTAAGGGGTTGCCCGTTGAAACCAGTAAAGCGAACAACTTAACATCATATACAACTTTAAAGAATACTAGACAAGACGCTAACCACTGATACGAGTACTAATCATTAATGTTCTGTATGGAAAGAGCATCAGCAATCGTATATGATAAGATAGAGAGAAAGACTGTGACATAAACAATAAGATAGAAGAAGCGTCTCTAACATATAAGATAAGATAGAAGAAGCGTCTCTAACATATAAGATAAGATAAGATAGAAGAAGCGTCTCTAACTTATAAGATAAGATAAGATAGAAGAAGCGTCTCTAACTTATAAGATAAGAAAAGATAGAAGAAGCGTCTCTAACTTATAAGATAAGATAAGATAGAAGAAGCGTCTCTAACTTATAAGATAAGATAGAAGAAGCGTCTCTAACTTATAAGAGAAGATAAGATAGAAGAAGCGTCTCTAACATATAAGATAAGATAAGATAGAAGAAGCGTCTCTAACATATAAGATAAATAAGATAGAAGAAGCGTCTTTAACATATAAGATAAGATAGAAGAAGCGTCTCTAACATATAAGATAAGATAGAAGAAGCGACTCTAACATATAAGATAAGATAGAAGAAGAGACTCTAACATATAAGATAAGATAGAAGAATAGACTCTAACATATAAGATAAGATAGTAGAAGCGACTCTAACATATAAGATAAGATAGAAGAAGCGACTCTAACATATAAGATAAGATAGAAGAAGAGACTCTAACATATAAGATAAGATAGAAGAAGAGACTCTAACATATAAGATAAGATAGAAGAAGCGTCTCTAACATATAAGATACAATAAGATAGAAAAAGCCTCTGTAACATATAAGATATAAGAGAGTCTATAACATGTAAGATAATATAATGGTTGACAATTTTTCTTTTCGTAGCTCATCTTAGAAACACTTCAATGTGAAACTAAATACTGTATTTCTGCAAAGCGTACGCCGAATACTAAACAATGTAAACCATTTATCTAAATAGATTTTAAAAATGTTCTAGCCTAGAAAAATAAATAAGGACATCAGTAGAGTTTCTAAAAGTGGTACCAAATGCAATCAAACATTAGGACAGAATGTTTAAGTCCCAAAGAAAACGGTTATTTTAGGTATGATAGTGTGGGGTCGAAACATGTTAGTCATATACCAACTTATATTTTAGAACTTATTTAGGTAAAAAGTTAACCCTAGAATCCCCCATTATGAAATAGTTCTATTTACGGTAGTTAAAAATAAAATGAAATCTTTGACTATACCATTCTTTTCTTTTTTTTACGTTTTCTGACGACCTGTATTCGTTTTTGACTGTACGAAGAAATTGTACAATTATCACTAAACTATGTTTGATTTTTTTTTTCATTGAAAAAGAGATCTAGAGATTATAAGATTATAATTACTAAGCTATATAAGCTGAAACCATTATTTAAAACGTGGGTTAACATGAGAAAAAAAAATGAAAAGGTCTTAACGAATATATATTATACGTATTTTTATATAGGCATATATAAAAAAAAATTATAAACAACAATGAACAGAACGCTATAGATCTAATCATATTTTTATATATTTTTTACTGAAGACATTTAAGAAAGTAATTAAAAATAATTATTATAATCGGGTTAAAAAAAGGCAAGTTTTTTTATTTAACAAAAATCTAAATTGCCCGCTGTTGGCCGTGGATTTAATTTTTTTTTCAAAGTAATAGTGATTGAAATATTATTTTTTAGGAAAAGAAAGGTATAGACTAATTGAAGAATTGAACCCGGCTCGACCACATGGCAGTCCGATGCGTTATCCACTTAGCTATTGAGGACACATGTGCTAATTCAATTTGCAAAGGTTACATATAAGGTCTAAAGGTCACGTGTCTTTAAATAAACCAATTTGATTGGTTATACACACACGTAGAGCTTAATATATATATATATATATATATATATATATATATATATATATATATATATACAGAGAGAGAGAGAGAGAGACAGAGAGAGAGAGAGAGAGAGAGAGAGAGAGAGAGAGAGAGAGAAAGAAATATATAGCCTACGCTAAGCTAAATGAGTTTCATTTTTTGACACAGTAATCGCACTCCCTAAGTCGCAACCATTTGCAAGTAACATACAGACACACATATTAAATCACACATTAAATATTCTACGTCTCTATTTATCCAGGGTCTGAGTACTTCACTACTACATTTCTATAGGCCTACCCATGTAGTAGGTCATTCTCTTACTCAATATATTTTACTCACATTTTAACACGAATATAAGACATAGATTATATTTCTACTCTCTAATCAATTTACTTTCATCAATATATATAATTACTTCAGTTTGTTTATTGTTTGTTTATATATATATATATATATATATATGTTTGTGCTCTATTGGCTCCTAAGCCGTTTGGCGAATCGGGCCAAAAGTTAAATGTATACATTGGAAACGTAATCTAAAAGAAACTTTTATTATAAGCTTAGAAACAATATTGCTTAATTCGTTAATTTTTTTTTTTGTAAAATAAACTTAGACCTATTGATAATCATCGTATGTTAAAGGTCTAAACTGAAAGCCATTTCAAAATGATCTCCCTTTGAAATGCGTTCAATAAAAAAAAGGAACGAACACTAAATACCGAAAGATACGTTCTCACTACGATTGTTATCGCAATAGTGTTTGTTTTGTTAAAAGAGAAAGAAAAAAACATCATTGTAAACATTCGTTTCTCCGTCATTTTGACGGGCATAACCAAGTCTGGCTATTACATTTTTTTCTTTTGCATATGTTATATTTAGTAATATAACTAATCGTTTTAACTATACAATCTCAATCCCAAAATGATGATGTCTTATAGATGTTACAAGTGAAAGATCCCATTCAGACCACGTAGGATGTATAAAGAAAGTGAAGCAATGGCATACTAAGAGCATTGTGTCACCAGTACATTGTTTTTTCAGGCAACCCATTCCATGCCCGGATGCTACTTGGGAAGAAAAGGTACTTGTATTATGCATTAGTTCTCGCATAAGGGACAAGGAAAGTGTTTATGTCCTCATGTTTATCTCAGCATTGTTATTGTATTGTAGTTTAATGCCTTGTGTATTATTACTACTTTACTCTTTGACTTTCTGTCGTCTAGTGCAGGGATCGATAACCTAAGGCACGCGTGCCAAACTTGGCACGCAGAGCGATTTTCAATGGCACGCGAAAGGCCTCCACAAGGTTTTTTTTATTGATAAAAAAACAAAAACATTTTCCGGTTTTTAATTAGGAAAACTGACTGTTGAAGCCGATTTTTCTGAAGGACATATCGACACTTTACAGTGAGTAGCATTTCCAAGCACCCTTGAATGGATTTGCATTTAAACTGGAATATCTTGCCGTGAAATCAATTTCGAAACATTTAGCTGATGCATACCCCTATATAGTAATTCATATAATATAATATTAAAATAGAAAGTTGAGCTTTTTCAGAATTACATCGAAGCACTTATAGCGAGTTTTCTAATCAAAGGCAAGACTTTCAAATTGATGTACTCATCTTTTTATACCACATCAAGCCTAACTGGTTTGATATTATTACAACCTTCTTAGATGTAGATCTTTTTACGGGGAGGAATATTGGCGATTTTTAAATGCAGCAGGTTAAATTTAAAACATTTAAAAAATGGGCATCCAAATGTGACAATTTGCGAAAAAAATCTGGAAGAAAGCTGCATAGGAAAGTCATTTGCTTTTCTCAACTGCCAGCCAATCATTTTTTTACTTTCAGCTTTTGGTTCAACTTACACTAATTGTGAACAGATTTTTATCGCACATGAAGCTGTTTTAAACATACAAAGAGGTCACTTACAATTGACCGCTCATTAATTCAAAGAGGCTATTTACATTTAATAGAGTTTTTATGCTCATCTTCTTTAATTAAACATAATTATAAGTAATTCTAAAATATTATTGGCATAACTATTGAATCAAATGTGAAAAAGATATTTTTTATTAAAGGGAGATAGTTAACCTATTTTATTTGAGCTAATATTTCTAATGTTTCTTTTTGTTTTCTTTATAAAAAAAAACAGAAAAAATGGCTTACAATTTAAAACTTTGAAATAATCAAACTGTAAAATGTATTTGAAAATTATATAAATATAATATGACCAAAAAATTTATATGTATATTTTTAAACATTACATTATGTACCCAGTTTGTATGATTACTACGTATTTATTCCTATGAACCATACATGTAACTTGTAATTCGCTATTTTCAAATACTTAACATTAAGGAAGAGCTTAGTCTATTTAACCGAGATCAAAATATAATTAATATTAGTAGATGTTACTCATGTTACATCCTCAGCTTCACTATCAAATGATAACGTTAAGACAATAATTACCATACAATGTTTTATGTGAATGTTTAATAGTATTTGATATAAATGCAAATAAAGAGGATGATAATCACAAATACGTTAATTATGTATTAAATATAAAACTTTGCAACGATTAATTCTAGGCTGTTGGCACGCTGAATGATTTAGAAATCCTAGTTTGGCACACTGTTTGCAAAAGGTTGCCAACCCCTGTATACACTCTATAAATTAAATGATACGAATTATATAAAAAAAACAAGTTAGGCCTATAAATGATTACTTTCAAATACCGGGTACCATAAGCTTGACAGCAACAATATAAAATAAAAACTAAATACCGAAAGTAACATTCTCAGTACTGTTTTATTGATACAATAAGCAAGAACAAAAATTAAATACAGAAAAAATCTTTCTCAATTTAGTTTTTATTGCCTTGAAATATTATTTTCTAATTTTGTTTAAATTATTTACCTTTTTTATTGTTTTGTATGTATGTGTTTTTTTTTTCTTTTAGATAGTATATGAGCATGCTAATTTAATAGCATGGATAGAAGCGCTATTGAAATGCCCATTCCTATTCTTCTTATTCTTATTCTTATATTATTGTTAATTTAATATTATTAATAACAAGTCAACGCAACTGTTCCCTACATTTTAATATCGAATTTAAAAGTCTCTTAAGTCTCTTTCGGCTCTTGTGTCCAGGGCGTAACGCTTAGGATTGAACAATCTCTGTCCAGGCTCCAGCCACCCAACGTCACGCCAAAGGCGTGGCGTGCCGTGTAACGTGGAAGGTTTCCACAGCCAAGTGATCGTTCACTGCGGTTCTCCAAAGGATCATTATCGAGGTGGCTCGCCAGTATAGCAGCACTGTCACCCGGTAGCATAAATCCTAAAGGCCTACTATAGGTACATGCATCCAGGCACCGGGTGGTTCTCTAGACGGGATTGCAGCGTCCATTGCTTCCACCCCACCGAGACCAGTGGCCTCTCGGCAGTGTAATGGACCTCGGACCCGCTGCGGGGGCTGTGCCCCATGCGTTCGCCCGCCAGTGTATTCTTAATGGGAATGTATCGGCGGTTTACACACTACGCCAGTCCTTGAGGGTGATGAGAATATCATGGACTGAAAAGAAATCTAATGCAGAGGTGTTGAAAACAGCATGTACCTCAAGAGAACTCATTAACACCATTAGGAATAAACAGATGAAATTTCTAGGACACATCTATAGGAAAAATGGTATAGAAAGACTGGCTTTGTGTGGGAAAATATCTGGTAAGAGAGACAGAGGAAGACAAAGGCTAACATATGTAGAAAGCCTGAACGAATGGGCCACGAATAACAACATAAGTAATAATAACTTTCTGCAAAAAGCTAACAACAGGAAAGAATGGAGAGTCATGACCGCCGATGTCTGTTCCAGACCTGGCACATAAAGAAGAAGAAGAAGATTATTAATAACAAGTCAAGTCAACACAACTGTTTGCTACATTTTAATACCAGAAGCTTGACAGTAACAATTATTATGCATATGCCAGGGTCAGGGCGACCAGAAACAATAAAAAAGAACAAATACTAAATGCCAAAAAGAAACGTTCATTGTCTTTATTGTAATTGAGTCTCTTTTTCTCTCTTAACAAAACACATTGTAGTCATTCGTTTCTCCGTCATTTTGACGGGGCATAACCTCCTAGTATATATATATATATATATATATATATATATATATATATATATATATATATACACATATAAACACATAAAGCTGCATATAAACATGAATACTACGTATATAAACACATAGAAAATAAAACATACATAAGCACATCTAAAAGCATAAAACAATATAAAACCTAAAATACGCACCCATAGCCTACTGACCTACAAAGATCATTACACCAATAACCTTTACAATGAGCTAACTTATCAAGACTTCACCATTCATTAAACACAGGACGTTGCTACATCTCTCATTATACACAGGACGTTGCTACATCTCTCATTATACACAGGACGTTGCTACATCTCTCATTATACACAGGACGTTGCTACATCTCTCATTATACACAGGACGTTGCTACATCTCTCATTATACACAGGACGTTGCTACATCTCTCATTATACACAGGACGTTGCTACATCTCTCATTATACACAGGACGTTGCTACATCTCTCATTATACACAGGACGTTGCTACATCTCTCATTATACACAGGACGTTGCTACATCTCTCATTATACACAGGACGTTGCTACATCTCTCATTATACACAGGACGTTGCTACATCTCTCATTATACACAGGACGTTGCTACATCTCTCATTATACACAGGACGTTGCTACATCTCTCATTATACATAGGACGTTGCTACATCTCTCATTATACACAGGACGTTGCTACATCTCTCATTATACATAGGACGTTGCTACATCTCTCATTATACATAGGACGTTGCTACATCTCTCATTATACACAGGACGTTGCTACATCTCTCATTATACATAGGACGTTGCTACATCTCTCATTATACACAGGACGTTGCTACATCTCTCATTATACATAGGACGTTGCTACATCTCTCATTATACACAGGACGTTGCTACATCTCTCATTATACACAGGACGTTGCTACATCTCTCATTATACACAGGACGTTGCTACATCTCTCATTATACACAGTACGTTGCTTACAACTCTCATTATATACAGGACGTTGCTTACATCTCTCATTATACACAGGACGTTGCTACATCTCTCATTATACACAGGACGTTGCTACATCTCTCATTGTACACAGAACGTTGCTACATCTCTCATTACACATAGGACGTTGCTACATCTGTGGTTTCAAGAATCGAACCTTTTTTCTTTCTTTGCTGTTGTTTGTTGTTTGTATATTATCACGAATTGAACCTTTAGTTTTCTCCCTTTTGTTCCAACTTGAGCACATGGTTAGTTTCTCTTTGAAGATAAAGGGAGATTAACACCGCCCATGTATTCTGCTCTAAACATAAACATAAACATAATTGCCTATAAAAAAAATAAAAAATCGGGAACGTTGCGCTCATTGCTTCCACCCCACCGAGCCTAACCAGATTAAGTTACACTTGGGATTACAGACGTTGAGATTACTGTCAAATAATGTAACGTCTTTAGCTTAGGCTATAACATTTTTTAGGCGACACGGTGGCCGATAGCGTGCGCGCGTTCGACTGGCGTACACGATGGTAGTCCAGGGGTTTCGAATCCTGATGAAGGCTAGGATTTGTTCCCCCCCCCCCCCCCCGGGATTGGAGGGTGTAACTGAGTCCGCCCCAGCTCTGGTGGATACCCGACTTTTTTTCAGTTGGGGTAAAGTAAAAGGCGGCTGGTCGTTGTGCTGGTCACACAATCTCATGGTATGTCGTGGCCACTGAATGCTGCTTCACCGGCCCCAATCAATGAGGCCCGACCGGAAAGGGGGGGGGGGTGTACTCTACTTTACTATCCTTGTATTCCTTTTCGTAAAAGAAAAAGATGTTTTCCCAGCAAAGACTAGATTAAACAAGTTTGAACATTATATTTGTTTAGGAATGCCATGTGCAAGTTTGTTTGAGTATTTGTTCTGGATTAGCTAGGTTTTTTTCCTTCTTTCTTTGTGTTTTCATTTGGTTCTGTTTGAGTTTTTCCTAAAGGTTTTCTTTTGTTGGCTTAATGTGTTTATTTTAGGTTTCCATGTTGTCGTTCCCTAGATTTCTCACGGTCTTAAAGAGTCAAAATTTTTACCTAAACGTCAGAAAGAAGAATTTTGATAAGTCTGTATATTGCTTCTTACATTATAAACTCTATGGCTCTGCTTTAGACAATATTATGGTTTCAAAAACGTATCTATAACAAAGTCAACAAAATCATGTCAGACTGGAAGGTCTATAGTCTACAGTATCTATAACAGAGTCAACAAAATCATGTCAGACTGGAAGGTCTATAGTCTACAGTATCTATAACAGAGTCAACAAAATCATGTCAGACTGGAAGGTCTATAGTCTACAGTATGTATAACAAAATCATGTCAGACTGGAAGGTCTATAGTCTACAGTATGTATAACAAAATCATGTCAGACTGGAAGGTCTATAGTCTACAGTATGTATAACAAAATCATGTCAGACTGGAAGGTCTATAGTCTACAGTATGTATAACAAAATCATGTCAGACTGGAAGGTCTATAGTCTACAGTATGTATAACAAAATCATGTCAGACTGGAAGGTCTATAGTCTACAGTATGTATAACAAAATCATGTCAGACTGGAAGGTCTATAGTCTACAGTATGTATAACAAAATCATGTCAGACTGGAAGGTCTATAGTCTACAGTATGTATAACAAAATCATGTCAGACTGGAAGGTCTATAGTCTACAGTATGTATAACAAAATCATGTCAGACTGGAAGGTCTATAGTCTACAGTATGTATAACAAAATCATGTCAGACTGGAAGGTCTATAGTCTACAGTATGTATAACAAAATCATGTCAGACTGGAAGGTCTATAGTCTACAGTATGTATAACAAAATCATGTCAGACTGGAAGGTCTATAGTCTACAGTATGTATAACAAAATCATGTCAGACTGGAAGGTCTACAATCTACAGTAACGCATCTCGACGTACAGAGAATATGGTTAGGAATATAAGTAAATAATAAGATGGATACCAATCAGCGCACTAGAATATTATGATCAAACTATAGATAAAACAAGCTAAATTACCCGGCGTTGCCGATGGAAGAATTACATAGGCCTATGACTACAAATAAAATGTTTATAAACTACAATGAACCGAAACTATAATAATTTTGAAATATAATAATTTTTTTTTTTTCATGAAAACATCTAAGAAAGTCATTTTAAAATAAATATTGTAATCGGGTAAATAAAAAAGGCATGTCTTTTTATTTAACAAAACGTTTGAACTATCCAAGACTGAAAATCGAACAGCCGTCTACCGCATGTCTAAAATAATTATAATTCTTAGAGTTTATTGGAGTTAACTTACGGAAAACATTTTAAGAAAGCTTTAAATCCTGCTATTCTTTACACTATTTAAAAAAAAGAAGGAATTTTATTAGAAATATATCAATTTAGCCTTTCTATTACTATTGCAGAAAAAGAAAAAGGTTTTATTCGGGAATAGAACCCAGGTTAAAATCGGTAACCCACACTCAGCGACGATTCACAATTGACTTTCCGGGAAGAAATCAAACGTCTTCTGCAGAAGTTCAGGGAAACAGGACACGTGACCACCGTTAGACGCGTACTGAACACAGACCTTCATCTTTTTCCCTACAGAATTTAGATTTTACAAGCTTAGACAGCAGCAAATAGAGAATAGAGGCTAACCTTTTGTAGAAACATCAGTCAACGCATTGAAGATCCCCCCGTTTTGTTGGACCTGATTGTTTTCAGCGATGAAGCACATTTCCACCTCAATGGACATGTTAATAGGCATGAGATAAGATTCTGGGCCCAAAACAAACCTCATCATTATGTCATTCGCCCGTTTAGTTTTGAAAACTTGCGCATCATTAAAAAGTGGTAACATTTTATTGGCCCACCCTGTATATTATAAGATATTATAATAATTGTCTGAATATTACAATTGATTTACATGAGTCATTTCACCTGCATAGCAATAGCTAAATGTTTTAACGAATGTCATTAAATATAGATAACGTGATTGCATATGTCATCATACCTATTTATACGCACGTCCGGATTCCCCAACAAAAGTAAGAATATACTCCGAATATACGTATAGATATTAAAGCCAGGGTTTGGCAAAATATGATTTATAATTAATTCAGCATGCCAGCGGCCTAATGTGCATCCTTCTTATTTTTTTTATATTTTATTTTTTTTGTAGAATAGACTTAAATTGCCTTTTGGGGTCTTTCGCGTGCCATTGAAAATATCTATGCATGACAAGTCTAGCGCATGCCTTAGGTTGCCGAACCCTGGCTTATAATATGCGTAAACATAAAAGTGGTTTGAATGGAGGATGAACACATACACCATTAGAAGATAACAAAGACTTATTTTCTCGAGCCTCACCCCGACTCCCCTTCCTCCTCAAACGCACTCTAACCTTAGCCAAGAAATATAAAGAGCACATAAGCACATACAACAAGCAACAATAACAGGCAATACAGAAATAACCCCACACATTGAAAGAACAAAAGAATTGAGCATTTCGAACTAGACTAAACACTAGAGATAGGGAATCGAACCAAACCCGAACCGATACACCGAACTGGAACTCTGTGTACCAACGAACGGAACCCGAACTTCTAAATGTGGATTTTATTTCCATCTCTCATACACACTGAATCTCTTCGGTAATGTGTTTCATAGATGTTATTGGTGAGTTCTTAAGATCTAGATATTCAGGAATATTTTGGTAGAAAATTAAAAATGTTTCAATTGTAGATCTGAATTCTTTAAGTGTAAATGTCTAAAAGGGGCCGATAAAGAAGAGTTTAGCGGCATTCGAAGGAATTTTGTAGCCCACTAGCGATTCCGGTTAAGAGCAAGAACCGATCGGCCCATTCTATTTGTCCACCTTAGAAGAGCTGCGTACGATACTGACACGGCTAGGATCCTAGGCGCCTTAAGGGAAAGAAAGTGAAAAACATGTTCCGGATAGTTTAAACCTTGGAATAGATTATGGGCGCGTTTGATTGGTCGTTGAGTTTTATTGTGACTTTCTAAAAATAAAAAATAACTTCAGTTTAACTAGTGTAAGCTTTACAAATACATTACTAATTTGGTTGAGCCAAAGACTATAATAAGATGGACCGCTTGCTTTAATATTTCTGCTATTTGATGACTCGAATGACTTCTTTTCGGGATTCCCGATTCCCTTTAGCACTGTAAACTTTCAGTTTATCTTACTGTTATGTGATTTTGTCAATGAAAAATTAAAATTGAAAGTTGTATACAGCGGAAACATTTAGACAAACGTAGTGAGTAGAAGTCATTTAAGATAACGTTATAGGATGTGTACGGAATAAAAACAACTCATAAGCTCTAAAAATAGAGAAAGCGGTCCATCTTATTATAGTCTTTAGTTAAGCAATTTGTATTTAGTTGTTATTTCCAATGCAGTCTTATGTAAGTATTAACAAAATGTATTTTAAGTTGAATAAAATGTGATTGAAAAAAGGTATGTGTACAAGAAGTCAGGTGTTCAAACACAATCTTGTTGATAGGATAAATACATTTACAGAAGTTTATGATAGAGCTGAATTAACTATACGAAGCCCAATCAGTTAAAACAACCTTGGATATAGGCATGCAATATGTCTTAATTAGACCAACCTGTTTAATGCAATATTAAAACAACCACAAACTAAAGGGCCGACTCACCTTTTGCGGGGGATAGGACGAATGACACAAACTGGGGTATAGAATAGAAGCCCAGGTATATAAAAAATCATTAAGGAATACTCGTTGTATAAGCTAAGCATAAAAAAAACAACTGACACTGGAATATAGTATAAAACTAAAGTATATATATTTGGTCTCGATATAGGATAAAATGTCAGTATTAAAACAGCAGTTTAACATTGGGATATAGACAAAAATCTAAGTAAAAAAAAAGAGTTACACCGGGGTATATAATGAAATCTCAGTATTATAACAACAACTCACACCAGGATATAGGATAAAATCCGAGTTAAAAAACAACAACTAAGACTATGAAAAAGAATAAAATGTCAGTATTGAAGCAGCAACTTACTTTGGGATAAAGGATAAAATGTCAGTATTAGAACAGCAACTTATTTTGGGATATAGGATAACATGTTAGTATAAAGCAGCAACTTACTTTGGGATATAGGATAAACTCTATATTAAAGCACAACTCACAAAAGGGATATAGAATAAACTCTATATTAAAGCACAACTCACAAAAGGGATATAGAATAAACTCTATATTAAAGCACTACGCCCAAAAAGATGTAGGATAAACTCTAGATTAAAGCAAAACTCCCAAAAGGATGCAGGATAAACTCTATATTAAAACACAACTCGCAAAAGGATATAGGACAAACTATTAAGAATTTAAACAACAACTCACACTGGGAGATTGAATATCCATATCTCGCACACTGAAGGCATGCACAAGTGGCCATATCCTGGACCAGGGTTTGGCTTATATCCCACCCCCATGGTTCTCCACACCCCCTCCCTCCTACCTACCTCCAGCCCCCCCCCCCCCCCCATAAGCCACCCTTTCTCCAAGGTCCTGGTACAGTCATGGGCTATTGATTTTTGAACTGACCCACAAACGCGCATAAACACACACACACAGGCATACCTATAGTTGAGAAAGTGGATTGTGGCCATGCCAATCTCTCGAGAGGTAGGTTTTGTCACGTGGACGACGAGGAGAAATGGAGAGTAAGCAGGAAACAGGAAGAGAGAGAGAGACAGAGAGAGAGAGAGAGAGAGAGAGAGACATAGAGAGAGGTGGTGGATTGGGAGGGGGGGGGGTTAAAGACGGGATTTATAGAAATGCACAGAAGAGGAGAAGAGACGAAAATCTGCAGACGACTTATTGACCCATTGTTCGTCATCACTGTGGCCGTGCAGAAGGTTCTGGGTTCGAATCCTGGTGCATGCTAGGATTTTTTCCCCAGTGTCTGGAGGGTGTCCCTGAGTCTACCCAGCTCTGATGGGTACCTGACCTTAGTTGGGGCTAAAGTAAAGGCGGCTGCGCATAGTGCTGGCCGCACAATCTTCTAGTATGCCGTGGCCACAGAAAACTGTTGAACGCTGCTTCACCGGTCCTATGGATCAATTTGGCCCGACGGGATAATTTTTTTTTGTTATCATATCGAGCTGAAAGTTGGCACAATAAGCTTTTGCCGGTAACAACAAATTATATCAAATTCCCTCCTCTACCTTCCCCACAAAGTCCCGAAATTTAGCTACCGTATATATTCGCGTATAAGTCGCACTTTTTTTTACAGAAAATTTCGACAAAAACTAGGGGTGCGACTTATACACCGGTGCGACGTATACGCGAGTATATACGGTATTCCTGTTTTTTAAGGACAATAATAAGGAAAATTATGTTGAGTGCATTCAAAAGTTTCTACCGAAATAAAAACACATAAATAATTGCAGAACAAACAACGTCATAATATGAATGATCTGCAATGGTTCGTTTTCCCTTCAGGAAGATATTGTAAAACGCACATTCTGATTGTGGGCACAGCTCTACAAATTGCTTTAACAACAATTTCCGCCTGAACATGCCAACCAGCAATTATACTTTTCCCCCTCTCTGTCTTTTTATCAGGGTCTATTAGTTAAGCACAACCCGTTTTATAGACTATATCAGAGTTCGGCAACTTTTTGCTGTGTGCCAAAGTAGGATTTCTAATTCATTCAGCGTTCCCAACAGCCTATAAGTCAGCCTCGGCACCTGATTTCTTTTAGAAGAGACCTGAATTGCCTTTTTTTATAATCTTCCGCGTGCCCTTGAAAAAAAAAGCTCTGTGTGCCAGGACCAGCACGCGTGCCGTAGGTTGCCGACCCATGGAGTATATTATCTAATAACTTGTAACCTTTTTTAAAAAACTATTTTGTCTACGCTTTCGATAGGATTTAATGAGGATGAAACAGAGCCTGACCAAATATTATCTTTTTTATCCGGCCATTAAAAAAAAATTGATTTGTACATTTAAAACAAAAATAGATCGCGGTTTTTCCATGCGAGTGCTCCCCCCCCCCCCCCCTTGAACTTTTAAGATTAGGGTAGGGGGTGGAGCCGCACGCGATGTTTTTGACGCAATGCCTCTTTCGTGGCGACACGTGAACGGGTCTTGCGCGGAACATCTGCGCAGTGTTTCATTGGAGAATATTTCCTTTCGACCAAATGCTTTAAAAGTTCGATTTCTTATTTTTTAATGTTTTTTTTTTAGTTTGAATAACATTTTAATCGACAACTGTTTACGCGTTTGTATTATACAGTTGATAACACGTATTGATATTACCATTTGAATGCAGGTTCTTAAGTGGCACACTTTAGGCTACAGTTAAAGCATCTTATACCGTATATCTCTTATACATTAGCTTCGCTTTTTTTTTTTTTTTTGCAGAACTGATTTTTGTATCTATCGGTGAAGGCCGTGGCTTTTTCTTTTCGGCTCATTGCATTTTTAGAATACCGGCACCTGGTGTTTAACACCTGCAAACTCTTTGCACTTTGCCACTATGAGATGACTCCAATTGGAGTGTGGGCTAGTCTGCTGACTAACAAGGACCATTTACATTACATCCACACGAATAATCGCAGCCTCGATAAGAGAGGGGGCGAAGGTGGGGGGATAAAACAGGCCTGTATAAGCTACAGATAAAAATAACTTTATGCACTACAATTAACAGAAAGCTATAGTTAAAATAAATTATTACTTTTTACGGCAGACTTTTAGGAAAATAAGTTAAAATTAATTATTGTAATTGGGTAAAAAAAAAAACTAACCCATATTATACTCCCTTTTTTTGTAAACTAAGTTTACCATCATGTAATTAAATAATTGATTGACTACTGGAAATGAAACATGTACAGAAAAATATCTGTGTCACGAATCTCAAAAATATCTCATTACTCCGTATAAAACAATGCTGCAAATTTTATAATACGACTCGAATGTAAACATGAATTAATTGTTTCCTTTCATTCACAAATCTGGAGCGCAAAGTTTGATAACGTCATAAAAATAATCTCAGCGCGACGAAAAACCATAAAAAGTTGGACCGGCATTTTCAACGTAAAACCAAAACAAAGCGTTAAATTTTCAAAAAAAAAAAAATATAAAATTATAGTATAATAAAGTTTTTTTAACTGAAAATTTTATAGAATGTATTGTTAGTCGCCACAAGTCTGCTGCCCAAGTTTCCGCTCGAATGGACGACTGAAAGTGGTCGAAAAATCGATGCAAAGTTTTACATGCAGATTTTAAGCAGATTGCAAGCAGACAGACAGACAGACAGTATGAGCTAGGAGAAAGGTAGTAAAAAATAGGCAAGTCTTTTTATTTAACAAAACTCTAAATTGCCCGGTGATGATCGTTGATGTACAATTTTTTTTTAAATTAATATTAGTAGACAAATGTAGGACAAAAAGGTATTGACTAACTGGAGACAAACGGGTCGCCCGCATGGCAAGTCCGATATATTAACAACTCAGCTAGCGAAGACACATGTCTGAAGTTAAATCGCAAAAGTATAATATGAGACAATAAGGTCACGTTTCTGTACATTAATTAATATGATTGTTTGAACAAACACAAAGTTTACTTTATATATATAGAAATCTAGCTATTTCAGACAATCCTGCTTTTCGCACGGTTTCTTATTGTCTTTTTAAATCAATTTCTTTCTTACTTCTTTGTAGATCTATATGTTTGATCTAACTCTTTCGTTCTTCAATTAATGTACGTTCGCTCCAGCACACCTGGCTTATAAAGCACATGCCCTTAATGTACCGAACAAGTTACTAAACGGTGTGTGACGTCATTACGAGCGCGAGGCACGTGTGCGCGGTGCCACTAAACTGGGCGCGCTGTGATGCAATCACATTGGTCTAAATCCAATTTGTAAATACACACACACAAACGAATACACAATGGGCACGCAAACTCAGAAACGTCACACATCTATTTGTATATAGCACCAGCCCTATATACGTGGCGAATCATATTATTATCCTAACCTAGTCTATAAAACTCTTTCTATTGTTTGGTTTTATAAATAGACCAAAAAAAACAAACGAATTAGATCAATAGACTGAGACGGAAGGATGGGAGGGGGGGGGGGGAGGTGGCTGCATAGTGTAAAGAAACATTTTTCAACTAACTCGGCGACTTCTTATCAATAATAGAGGATCTGAGGTGGAAGGGGTAGTAAGGTAGGGGGAGGGGATAGTGTCTATTGGGAGAGAAGGATGGATTCCTTTTGGTATGGAGGGGGTTGGGCGGGGGATTAGTAAGTACAGAAGAACGCTGCGTGTTTATTGAAGCGTTAAACAGGAGACATCAAGGGCTTAACAACGCGAATCACCCCCCCCCCCCCCCGCCCCAAGGTTGGACCCCCCGGGGGAGGGGGGGGGGGAGTGACGGTATCCCATTTATCCGATTAAGTAAATCCAGTATAAGTGTCAACAGCTTTAATGCTGGTTTTTTTTTTTTACATTGTGGATAGATCGAAGTGTTGAAGTTTTTTCTATTCTGTTCAAATCTATTCAAAACATTGCTCTCCCCCTCTCTCCCCTCTCTCCCCACTCCACTTCGTCTCTCTTTTATTTTTGATTTAAAGACATTTTTATCTGTGGAGGCGATAAAAAAGATTAGGAAAAGAGGGAATGGAATGAAGTTTTCGATGAAATATATTCGAAAAATGCTAAATTTAAGAAATGCATTTCAAAATAATTCAGTAATATTTGTGATTATTCTTTAAAAAATTATTTTTTAGTTTCATCTAAATTGTTTGTTATTGGGTTGAAGTCTTTTTTTTTTAAATCATGAAAAGTACAAGTAAAGTACCCGTCGGAACGAATCGATCCATAGGTGAAGCCAGCGTTCATCAGTTTCTATAGCCACGGCATACTAGGGGGATTGTGTGGCCCAGAACAATGCCCAGCCGCCTTTACTTTATCTCAACTAAGGGTTAGGTAACCCATCAGATCTGGGGTAGACGTCAGGGACACCCCTCCTCCAAAAAAATATCCCAGCCTGCACCAGGATTCGAACCCTGGGACCTTCGGTACGCCAGCCGAACGCGCTGCCGCACGTGCCACCGTGTCGCCTTTTTGAAACATAGCCAAGGGAAAACTAAATAAGAAAGGAAGATATAAAGAAAACAGACGGATGTTTTGATTGGCTGTCGGATAATCTCCTTTTAGCCAATAAACGTCAACGCGGTCTACGTGGATGCCGACATGGGGAAAAAAATGGTTGGGGAGGGGGGGAATGTCGTCATCGGATCTTAAAGATAAACCATTTGACCCCATTTAGACGACCTTTGAGTCGACGGTCCTCGAGTAAGAGACGGGCATAGGTCCCAATGATGACATTTTGAGAATTTCAGATAAAAGATTTTTTTTTGTTTCCACGCAAAGTTTTTAATTGCACACTGACAACGCAGGTAAGATTACGCAATAAACTAATACCGTCGGACCAAAATTGTTCCGTAGGGATCGCTGAAGCAGATTTTAACATACAAGCGATTGTGTGGCCAGCACAATGCCCAGCCGCCTTTACTTTATCCCCAACTAATGTAAGGTACCCATCATAGCTTGCTAGATTCAGGGAACCCCTCAAGTTCCTGGAAAAAAAGTCCTTGGCGTCACCAAGATTCGAACCCAGAACATTCGGTACGCCCAGTCGAACGCGCTATGTTTGCTTAAGGCTAGTCATTTCGGGTTCATATCTATTATATATGGTTGGTTTTCCTGACCCGTTCGGGCAACTCATTCCATGTCTAAATACCACTCGAAAAGAAACAAGTATTTTTTTTTGGGGGGGGGGGGGGCGGAGGGGATGGGAGAAGGGCATTAGTCCATGCATAGGGATTTTTAATATTTTGTCTAAAGCTGATGAGCAGATTCCTAATGCCTTGAGGGTTACATGCCAGAAGATTTTTCTATCTATGGAGTTTGTCCATAAGTCCACACATCTCTGACGGGTTCCTGACAGGTTTCACTAGGATCTAAAAATAGAAAGTTTAACACCTAGAAGAAGATGTAGATCAAGGTTAGCCGAGTTATAGAGTTAGATAAATTACATTATAACCAAAATATTGCTATTGTTACTAGGGAATCTTTGTATTCATTTGGAACTTGTAACAGAATGTTCTTTGTAGAAGCCGGGGCGCTCGTATATATGGTTAAGCATTCCTTTAAGTATATTATAAGGATTGCTGTTTAATACTATAATACCATTGTGCTGTTTAAGGGTGGGGGGCATGTGAATAAACAGGCAAAGACTTCCTTGTGCGTTGAAGGTATATTTGCGTGTACAGTTACGTCATCTATTGCGTCACGCGCGAGAGACTACCACACGTGATGTGCGAATTCGGCAAAATAATCAGGACAATAGCGTATACGAAAAATCTTCGGCACACGAGTATCTGCCTCTTATCGCGTGGTAAATGCGGAACCAGAACTCTATAGGTCTAAGTATAAGGTCAAAGAGTAAAGTAGTACTAATACATAATGCATTAAATTATAACTTAATGTCTAACTTCCATGCCCGAATGCCACTCGGGAAGAAAGAGTACTTTTATGCGTAAGGGATAAGGAAAGTGTTTTTTGTCTTTATGTTTATCTGAGCATTGCAACAGTTTGTTATTGGGTTGTATTTTCTAAACCAGAAATTAATGCCGTGTGTATTATTACTACTTTACTCGTTGCTCGTCTGTCTCCTGGTGTTTCTAGGTTTAGGAATTAATTATTGGTGTTAGGCCTACTCTTGTCATTTGTCAATATTCGCTATTAATGAATTGCAGCTCTTTTCTGAATTTGGTTGGAAGACTTAAAAGGAAAACAATTTTGTAAAAATGTTGACGCTATCATTTAGTGCAAATTCATCCATCATAAAAATATTTCCAAGCAAAAAAAGGAAACGTTTCTTTATAATAAAAAAAAATTAAAAAATAAAGGTAACATCTTAAATTCGTTATTGTTTAAGAACAATAAATCCTGGCGCTCAATATGGACTAAGGGATTAGAGAGGCAAACAACGACAGAGGGTATAAAAAAAATAAAAGATTCTGTATCGACTAGAAAGCGCAACATGTGGCCGGTATCTCAAGGAATACATTTCTCACAAACAAAAACCGAAGGCTGAACAATTTACTTGGTAGCTTGTTTTTTGTGTAGGAAGGGGAGAGAACTAAAGAGAGATAACACTATATTTTGATATATGGAGAGTGGAACGTAAAAGAAAGGATAACTTTTAGCTTTGAACATGTTTGATCGCGTGTTAGTGAAATTGAGCATAACACTATTGAAAACTAGAACTAGTTGATTGTCAATGTAAGCAAAAAAAAAAAAAAAACGGATCGAGAACATTGGTTGAATTCAAATTCTGTTCGCTTGAGATACATTCCTTGGGCATGTGACGTCACTGAAGGTTGAAGGAGAAAGGGGAGGACACTATGCTGGATGGAGCACGTGGAATATTTTAAAGGAGTATGACGTCCAATTGCAAGGGAGATACGTCAGCTCGTCTAGTGGCCGACAGAAATTTGGTTTTCGGTACCGAAAGTAGGCAAAAAGGCCTCTTCCTGTGTAGATTCGGTTTGGGCCGAAGCGAAAACGTTAGCTTTTGGTTTGCTTTCGGTATCAGCCCAAACGGATATTGACTTTCGGTCTTTAGCCGAATATCTATTTTAACTTTCAAAATTCAGACTTCAACGCAAATGCTGGAGTCTTTTAAAGTCTTTTGTCTGGCAATTTCGGTTTTGCCTTCGGTTTCTGCCAAAATGTCCATTTATAACTTTCGATATAGTTTCGGTCAGCCTCTAATCTCGTCATAAACTAAAATCTCACCCTACCACCAATAACCGTAAACTTCAAGAGCTCCTCCTAGGTTTAGTCATTTTACTATTGGTGTTACTCTTGTCAGTTTGGTTTGTGAACATTCGCCAGTAATGAACCTTGCAGCTCTTTTCTCAAATTTTTCACACTTTGTTTTAAATATTCTATTTAGTTGATGGGTTTTATACATAGTCTCGGTCTATGTAATGTTAGTTAGCATTTTAGTAGTTTTTTGTTTTTATTAAACGTGTAAAAGTTCCTATATATGACGTCTAACGTTTCGTTTGATAGACCTTGCATCTCTTTCCTGAATGTGTTCACTAATCATATTTGACAAAAAAAAAGCTGTAAAATTGTATAAGTACATCATACTTTGACTTTTTTTTTAAAAATTGCTTTTTCTTCATGTATTGATTTTTTGTTTGGTTGTTTTTTGCGTCTTCACTAAATTTATCCCAATACCCAACAGGATTGATATTAAAGAAATCAACCAAGCATGAACGGTTGTATTGTGTGAAACTGGGAGCTATCTGTCAAGTTTTCAATACAAACTTCGATTCAAAGTTTTGTTAGAATAAAGTTCAAGTTTGTCTCTTTTTCTCGTTTTTATTTCAAATTGGTTTACCGCCCCTTAAACCCCAACAGTCCATGACGTGTCCTTGTAAGAAAGGGGGGAGAATCGACCAGAGGTTTCATTTACAACAATGTATATTTTTTTAAAAAAATCGGTAAACTGAACTCTTAACAAATATATGTTGACAAATTTGACAGAGTCAACATTATAAAAGAAAAATCATTGACAAACTTGGCATATCATCAGTCGGTCAAAAAAATAATTGAAAACTGACGCATTTTTTATACTTAATAACCCTTTTGTGTTTTTTTTTGGTGGAGGTGTTATTGTTCCTTAAAATTTGTTTAAAATTATTGGAAGTTTTGTCATTGGATCGTAAAAAGAAAAAAAAAAGTATTTATGGAAAAAATATAAATTCTGGAGGTTTTACAAACCGAAATAGAAATTAGACCAATGATGGGAAACAGAGATTTTTACGGGTCGGGTAGTGGATATGGAAATTGTTAAAAAACAATAATTTACAATGAATTGGATTCCATTTTAATTTCCAAACAATATAAGTGGGTGTTATGTGTACAAACAAATTAGAAATTACATATTTATATAGCGCTATTCACAACAAGGTCTTCGAATGCGCTTTACATTTACCAAAAGTTATTAAAATAAAACGAAAAAAAAGTATGTTTTTAATTCTGTTTTAAAAATGTTTACATTGTCGGCTTGTTTAAACTGTGTTCGGAAGTTCATTCCACCACAGAGGTGCTACGACGTGGTAGGAGCAAGCTGCAAATGTTCTCTTTTTACGCAATATCCTTATGTTTTTATAAGCGAGTTCATGCGTTTTATGCTAAATCAGGTCCACCTTTCTTGTACATGAATACATATATCACAAAAAAATGTTTCCATTTTCTCTCGTAATGAATACATGTATTAAAGATAAGGTATTTCCCCCGTTTCCTCGTGTTATCATTACTTGTATCTAGAGGCCCACCGAAATTCGGTTTCGGTACCGAAAGTAGGTCAAATGGCCTCTTTCGGAGTAATTTCCGTTTTGCTATTGGTTTTGGACTGAAACTTATATTGAGTTTCTTTCATCAGCCGAAGATCTTTTTTAAACTGTCGAAATTTAAACTACAACGCTCGTGCTGCTTCTATTACACTGCTTATTGATAATTTCATTTTGTTAAACTGTTGCAAATTAATCGGTGTGAAGTAGAAAATTGTAGTTGATAAAAAAAAAGGATTATTTAATGACCTCAGAGAATGTCGAAAAATGGAGTGTGGCATTCATAAAATGGCTTTATGTTAAGCACCTAGCACACCACGGTATTTTTTTCGTTTAATTGTCATTTTTGTGTTGTTTTATCTACTTTTATACAAAATTATGTCATAATATTTAAATAGAAAATTTTTATATAAATTTTATATTGGGTTATTAAATCTTAAAGAGTATTCAATTCTGAAAACAAATGACGCATAATACATGCATATAC
The DNA here is from genome assembly GCA_949126835.1 of Anisus vortex. Lineage (NCBI taxonomy): Eukaryota > Metazoa > Mollusca > Gastropoda > Planorbidae > Anisus > Anisus vortex. Next base: position 6,872,603 of record OX421500.1, read on the forward strand.
AACTTATTAGGAAGCCGGAACGGCCTCCAGATTATTAGAACCTTGTGGATTTGAATATTATATATATATATATATTATTTATTTATTAGTCCAGGATAGTATTGATGGTGAAGACCTATCAATCGGATTCTACTCCATACGAATGCAACAGTCTACTTCCTTGCAGTTGGCTCAGTCGTAAAATAAATAGTGTAGATTCTTAGTGGAATAAGAAAGTTCTTGACTATAGTTATGATGTAATAGTTCCACAATGCAAATAATAATAACAGTCAAATCCGTGGTGAATTCATAACATAAATCTTTATTATAATAAGGTAAGAATAGCCATGATGAACACAGTTCCAAATATAAGTATAAAAATAATGTAGATAATAGCGACTAAGTTCCAAGTTAAACTGAATGACTATATAATAGAGAAAAATAAGTACTTTAATAACATGTTCTACTCCTTACAAAATATTAGACCCTCGACTGAAGTCCAACCTTGTGCGGGCTCTTTTATAGCATAAGGTACAGCCAATCGTAACTAGGGGAAAAACTTCCACTCCCCAAAAACACAGACACAAGTCTGGTTAGAAAGTCGTTTAATTAATGGAACAACAGAGTCAATTTCTTTGTTCGAAACTGGCGGATAGGGCGAGGTCAGGGTGTAGCTTGAAACATTAATCTTACTTAATTACAGTACATTGATTAAACTTCCCACACTATAACAATCATGCCAGACCTCAGGGTGCCCTTAAACCTTAGCGAAAAAGACATTAAGGCGCTATTGGAGACGCTTCCAATTAAAGTATCTATGCAAGTGGGTGAGCGTATATGTGTTTTCTTCAGGGAAAAATGCGGGATAGGAGGAGAGAGAGGTAATTGTAAAAAAGGTGTAGGTGGGGGGGGGGGGAATTGTAGTTACTGATTACAATTCAGTGTCACGACCTGTAGATGGCAGGGCAAGTAACTTAACCACCCTAGTGGAAGAGTTGTAAATGTTTGTAAATGATAGCGGAAATGGAGGGAAGGGGGTTAATTATCTGGCTAACACTCCTTCTCTAGAGAAGCGACACGAGGTCAAGTGTCAAATTACACTCAGCTAGAACGGTGACATCTATTTATCTAGGTCAACCAAACGATAGCGTCTAACGATTGAATCCTACGGCGTTACATTTACATATAATACACTAATATAACACCTCACATCTGTATTAATACGTCGTTTCGTAACACACGCCCCTCCTACGAAATAAGGAAATTACATACAGTTTAAGTGGGGAATTTCCTGTATAATAAAAAAAAATAATAGATGTACATATTATTATGCTTGTTCAATGTTATGTAAAGTACAAAAAGTCATTTAGAAAAAGGCATCAATAATAGTGAGTTCAATAGTTCAAGCAATTATGTAATATTTGAGAATAAAATTCAAGTGTTATAGAGGCAAAAATTGATAAACATATAATATATATACATGTTCATTGCATTAATAAAAAAAAAACATTCAATTTTTCATGATAAATGTTCACGAAAAGTTAAGATGATAAAGATGTCAAAATTTAAGGAATAAAGCAAAAAAAAAAATCAGTAGGTAATGTCCCTATCAATCAGCATCATCCGGTACTATTTTACATACGAGATAAAGTGTCTGCCACAACGTTATCTTTGCCTTTAATGTGGGCCAGATTTAAGTTGTAAGATTGGAGGAACAAACTCCAACGGATGAGTCTTTGATTTTGTTTTACCCTGGAAAGGAACACAAGGGGGTTATGGTCAGTTAAAATATCAACAGGATACGGTGATCCGTTTAGATAGAAATCAAAGTGTTTAAGTGCCAGAATTAGCCCCAACAGCTCCTTCTCAATTGTGCTATAATTTCTTTCGTGTGGGTTAAATTTCTGAGAGTAATAGCAAAGAGGGTGTTCAAGGGAATCATCCCCCTCCTGAGATATTACTGCCCCCATGCCTGTATCACATGCGTCTACAGCTATCTTAAATGGTTTATTGTAGTTTGGTGTTATCAGCACAGGTGACCTTGAAAGCAGATCTTTTAGTTTATTAAAAGCCTGATTACATTCATCAGTCCATCTGAACTTAACATTTTTCTTTAAGAGATCAGTAAGAGGACACGCGATGGTGGAGAAATTCTTACAGAATTTCCTGTAATATCCCGCCATACCCAGGAAACTACGGAGTTGTTTGCGTGTTTCGGGGATGGGGAACTCACGAATAGCCGTGACCTTGGCACCTACAGGTTTAACCGTACCATTTCCCACTATGTGGCCTAGGTATTCTATGGTTGCATGGCAAAATTGGCTCTTAGCCAGGTTAACAGTGAGATTAGCCTGTTGCAACTTTTGGAATAACAACCTTAATTGCTTTAGATGAGATTCAAAGTTGTCGCTATACACTACAATGTCGTCAAGGTACGCGTGACAATGTGGTATGTCTCGTATAATAGAGTTAATCAGGCGCTGAAAACTTGCCGGGGCATTCACCATGCCAAAGGGCATGAACTTGAACTTATAAAGTCCATCTGGAGTCGTAAATGAAGATACCTCCTGAGCTCTATCCGTCAGTGGGATCTGAAAATAAGCCGTCAACAAGTCGATCTTCGTCACAAAACTAGCGTCGCTAACCTGGTCAATCAAGTCGTCTATCCTCGGGATAGGATAGGAGTCAGTCTTGGTCACAGCGTTTACCCTCCTATAGTCTACACAGAAACGTAAGGATCCGTCAGGTTTTGGTACCAGGACACAAGGGGATGACCAGTCACTATTGCTAGGGGTGATTATGTCGTTCTCGAGCATGTAGTCGACCTCTTTGCGGATGTGCTCCAACTGGATCGGATTTACTCTGTATGGATGTTGTTTAATAGGCGTTACATTTTCATCTATAATAACATCATGCCTGATTAAGTGAGTTTTCCTTGGAATATCATTAAAAAGGTCAATGTTCTCAAAAATCAAACCTTTGATAGAGGACTTTTCACAATTTGGTAGGTGTGCCAATTTGTTATCCAGGTCCTTAAGGGATTCTGAATTGTGTAATTTACTCTCGGCCAGCGTACGCTCAACTTTGGGCAACTCGATCTCAACCTTTGAGACAGTGTTTACTGGCGCAATGGCGCTCTGCACTAGTCTGGGGATGTAAGGCTTTAACATATTAATATGGCACACCCTCTGTGATTTCCTCCTATCAGGGGTTTTCACAATATAATTTAATTCACTAAGTTTGGCTACCACTTCATACGGTCCGGTGTACTTGGCACTCATGGGTTGACCAATCATGGGTGTCAGCATCAGTACTTGGTCGCCAGGGTTGAAGCTTCGGGTTTTTGCCTTGGTATCATAGTAAGCCTTCATCTTGCTTTGTGCCTGTAAAAGATTAAGCTTTACAAGGGTTAATGCATTATATAACCGAGTCTTAAAGTTCTCCACATAGGTGAGTAGACCAGTTTCTTCAGTTGATGACAACCAGGTTTCTTTCAGCAATTTCAAGGGTCCGCGAACTGCATGACCGAATACCAGCTCAAAAGGGCTAAATCCGAGGGATTCTTGGACAGCCTCTCTGGTTGCAAAGAGTACGAAGGGAATTCCACGATCCCAATCTCCTCCATGTTCAAAGCAGTATGTTCGAAGCATGTTCTTGAGAGTTTGGTGATAGCGTTCTAAAGCTCCTTGGCTTTGTGGATGATACGCACTCGACACAGCATGGCGGATGCCTAACCGCTGTAGAACTTGGCGAAACAACTTCGAAGTAAAATTGGAGCCTTGATCGGATTGTACGGTCTTAGGGAGTCCGTATCGTGAAAAAAATCCGATAAGTGCGTCGGAGATCTTGTCAGCGTTGATGCTGCGCATGGGAATAGCCTCTGGAAATCTTGTAGCAGAACACATGATCGTGAAGAGGTACTGGTGGCCAGCCTTGGTTTTAGGTAGTGGACCGACACAGTCTATGATGATGTGGCTGAATGGCTCAGAGAATGCCGGTATAGGCTTTAATGGAGCAACCGGAATGGTCTGGTTTGGTTTCCCTACCATTTGGCATGCATGACAAGATTTGCAGAACGATGAAGTATCTTTGTGTAGTCCAGGCCAGTAGAAGTATGAAAGAATTCTTTCATAAGTCTTATTGACACCTAAGTGACCAGCATATGGCGAATCGTGAGCCATATGTAAAATGTCCTTTCGGTACACGGTTGGTACTACAATCTGGTGTATCTCGTTGCAATTTTCGTTGTCAGTGTTTTTCTCTTTCCATTTTCTCATGAGTAAACCATCTTTTAGGTAATAACCTATATTCATCTTTTCCACCTCCTTCTCGCTTACTGCTTCCTTTCTCAGCTTTTCGATATCCATGTCTTTCTCCTGTTCTAAGGTAAGTAATTGTCTTGGTGACATGTTACTTCCTTTAGTCTCGACTGAGGGACCACTAAGAATGTCAGCCAGGAATGTCGCTTGTAGATCAATTTCTGGTTCATTTTCTGTTTGTGCTGTGGTTTCGTCAGACTCTGGTTTCTTTTTCATACCTCTGGTAAGGACGCATACAGAATTGTCTGTAGTCTCACTTCTGTCAGGGTTATGAATTTCTTTGGATACAGGGCGTACCTTGTCTCCAGCAATGTCATTTCCTAATATCAGAGAAATGCCATTAATAGGTAGTGCTGTCTGCACCCCAATAGTAACAGGTCCATTATAATATTCAGACTTCAGCTGAATACGATGTAGAGGAACTAGTATTGTTGCCATATCTACACCTCTCAGTGCGATATTCTGTCCTGTGTAAGTCGATTTCGAAATAGGAATAGTATCCTTGAGTAGTAATGAAGTCGATGCTCCCGTGTCTCTAAGGATTCGAATCTTTCGTTCACTGAGTTCATCATCAATAGATGACACATATCCTTCAGTAATGAAGGGTAAAAAGTTCTTGAATAGATCGGTGTCTATAAGATCTTTTTCTTCAACCTGTTCTATATTACTGCAAGAGGTGAACACTTCTGTTGCTAAGGTTCCATCTGTTTTACTCACGGTAGAGTTCAGATGTGAGTTTTCAAAAACCATGGTCTCTAATTTCTGGAGTTCTCTAGGTTTTGAAATATCTGGACATGTCATTGTGCTTTCTGTCGTATTTTCATGACTAACACTTAATGTCTCTGTTTTAGCTTTTGTTACCTTCTTGTCAGATTGGTATAAACGAGTCTTAGGATCGGTAGCGATACATGTTAGTACTATATTCTTTTTCTCTTTACTTTGTCTGTTTTGTAAACTCCAACAGTTTTCCCTAACGTGTCCATCCTTTTTACAGAAGCTGCACGTAGGTTTCTTTTGCATGGAACTATTAGTCGTCTGCTTATCAGTTTTTTGCTTATTGTATTCATCTGTGCATTTTGCATTCTTTTCCACTACTGCATATTGATTCTTGAATTTGGATTTATCAGGTTGGAAGGTTCGGTTGTGTTGATGAATAATGATGTACTCATCTGCCAATACTGCTGCTGTTTTGATGTTTTCGACACATTTGTCGGATAAGTGAATTTTTACATCGTTGCGAACGCAATTGTTAAATTCCTCTGTCAACATAAGATTTCTCAGTTTCTCATATTCGCCATTCACATTTTTAGATCTGATCCAACGATCAAAATGTTTCTCTTTGATTCTCAGAAAATCAACGTGTGATTGTTCTGGTTCCTTCTTGAAATCTCTAAAAATCTTTCTGTATTTTTCTGGAGTCAAAGCATAACTTAGTAGGATTCGATTCTTAATCAGTTCGTAGTCATTGTCTTCCTCTACGGTAAGATTCAAGACAACGTCTAATGCTTTACCTTTTGTCAAGGCTGAACGTAATAATACAGCCATCTTATTCTCTGGAAAGTGATAATCTGCGGCCTGCTTCTCAAACATCATGAAGAATTCTTCGATGTGGTTGCTATCGAATTCTGGAATGTATTTTCGATATTTGTACAGTTCCAATTCGATTTCTGAGTGTACATGATTGGTACTGCGAGCCCGTGCTATTTCAATTCTTTCCTGACTAGCAATTCTTTCTTTTTCCATTTCAATTCTTTCTTTTTCAATTTCCAATTCCATTTCCATTTTCTTTAATTCTAGTTTGAACCTTAGTTCTTCACTAAGTCCATTGTGTATGCTTGACTCACGAACCGTGACAGTGTGATTGGTCTTTTGTGATTCAGATAAATTTGACTCAATTGATTCGTCTTCACTAGCAGTATGTACTATCGATTCATATTCTTCCATCAATGTACCTTGCCTTTTTAAGCAATCAGTAATTTCTTTAATAAGTTTATTTCTTTCGGGTGTTGTTTCAGTTATCTGGATGTCTAACGTTTGAGCAATGTCTTTTAGTTGTGTGAGTGTCATTTTGTTAAGTTGATCTGAAGTAAAGTTAGTTGATGCTTCCATCTTGTTTTTAATATTGGTAAAGATAAGATAAAGTGTGGTCAACTTACTTTTGTCCTTTGAATAAAACACTTTTCGACACAAAATTGACACTATTACGTTGAGTATAACTGGAACATAATTTGATAGAAATTTTCCAATTCAGACAATATTGTAGATAAATCTTCTTTTGTAGAATCTTCCTTTATTTTGCAAGATAGAAAGTGCAATATCGTGGACGATTTACCCCCAAATTTATTAGGAAGCCGGAACGGCCTCCAGATTATTAGAACCTTGTGGATTTGAATATTATATATATATATATATTATTTATTTATTAGTCCAGGATAGTATTGATGGTGAAGACCTATCAATCGGATTCTACTCCATACGAATGCAACAGTCTACTTCCTTGCAGTTGGCTCAGTCGTAAAATAAATAGTGTAGATTCTTAGTGGAATAAGAAAGTTCTTGACTATAGTTATGATGTAATAGTTCCACAATGCAAATAATAATAACAGTCAAATCCGTGGTGAATTCATAACATAAATCTTTATTATAATAAGGTAAGAATAGCCATGATGAACACAGTTCCAAATATAAGTATAAAAATAATGTAGATAATAGCGACTAAGTTCCAAGTTAAACTGAATGACTATATAATAGAGAAAAATAAGTACTTTAATAACATGTTCTACTCCTTACAAAATATTAGACCCTCGACTGAAGTCCAACCTTGTGCGGGCTCTTTTATAGCATAAGGTACAGCCAATCGTAACTAGGGGAAAAACTTCCACTCCCCAAAAACACAGACACAAGTCTGGTTAGAAAGTCGTTTAATTAATGGAACAACAGAGTCAATTTCTTTGTTCGAAACTGGCGGATAGGGCGAGGTCAGGGTGTAGCTTGAAACATTAATCTTACTTAATTACAGTACATTGATTAAACTTCCCACACTATAACAATCATGCCAGACCTCAGGGTGCCCTTAAACCTTAGCGAAAAAGACATTAAGGCGCTATTGGAGACGCTTCCAATTAAAGTATCTATGCAAGTGGGTGAGCGTATATGTGTTTTCTTCAGGGAAAAATGCGGGATAGGAGGAGAGAGAGGTAATTGTAAAAAAGGTGTAGGTGGGGGGGGGGGGAATTGTAGTTACTGATTACAATTCAGTGTCACGACCTGTAGATGGCAGGGCAAGTAACTTAACCACCCTAGTGGAAGAGTTGTAAATGTTTGTAAATGATAGCGGAAATGGAGGGAAGGGGGTTAATTATCTGGCTAACACTCCTTCTCTAGAGAAGCGACACGAGGTCAAGTGTCAAATTACACTCAGCTAGAACGGTGACATCTATTTATCTAGGTCAACCAAACGATAGCGTCTAACGATTGAATCCTACGGCGTTACATTTACATATAATACACTAATATAACACCTCACATCTGTATTAATACGTCGTTTCGTAACAAACTTTATATTACATGTTCTATAGTTTACTTAAATAGAGTACCCATAAACTTGTTAATATTACACAAAAATGTGCAGTCCTTTTAAATCTTTTGTTTGGCAATTTCTGATTATCTTTCAGTTTCGGCCGAAGGTGTAGAGAAACTGTCCGTTTTGGCTTCTGTTTCGGTCGAAAGTCAATTTATAACTTTATATTTATATGGCTTCGTTGTTTGGCCGAAACCAAAAATTTGGTTTTGGTGGGCCTCTACATGTATTACAGCGAATTACTTTCCCACTCTCGTGTGTAATGAATACATGTATTAGAGCTACATCCTATTTCTCTCTCTCACTCTCCTCGTGGTGTAATGAATACATGTATGATAGCTATAAGAACGCAGCATCAATAGCCAAATTGACCATCAAGTGCTAAAAGGAATGCTTAACTTAGTATTCAATGTTATCGAAATAATCCTCTACCACACTTTTCAAACCACCTGTCTGTCGTTTTAATGAAGCCACGTATAAAAGAAAATTATCCTTCCGTTCATACAGTGGCGTACCTTGGGGAGGGGGAGGGGGGGTCCAAATTACAAAGTCCCCCCGGGCCCCTACTTGAGGGGGGCTCCCAAATGAGTGTCCGAATTTATTTTTTCTCATGTCATAATATGGAATGTTAAAATGCAAGTCCCTAAAGAGGCCAAGCCCCCCCCCCTCCCAAATCCCTAGCAACGGCACTGCGTTCGTACGTAAAATACGTCTGTCTTCCCCCTCCCCCATGATATTTTTTTGTGTGATCAAGTAATGAATTCTAGTATTAATGTATTATCTCTAGGTTATATACTACTGGGCCATGCATTGCATATACAAAGGAGGCTAAGTTATCTTCTCTCTCTCTCTCTCTCTCTCTCTCTCTCTCCCTGTCTCTCCCAACCCAATGCTCTGTGTACTGCATACATTGTGACGGCTAAGTGATCTAACGAGGGGATCAAACCCAGACCTATGGCGGGAATCGAAGCGGGACGTGGCCAAGTTAACGGCGTCAGAGATTAAGAAAAGCTGTCAGGAGAGGGAAACAGCAGGGGACGTCACACAACAGCCACAGCGGGAGAGGCGGGAACAAAAACCTGTTGCGTCACAGTAGGGAAATCTCAATAAAAAAAATGGTCACTATATATGTGAGTTCGTTGTTAATGTATTTCTAATCTGCAAACATATTTAGCCTATAGTTATAAAAAAATATCCAACTCAATCGCTTACATGTAGACATGAACTCAATTGCTTCTAATCGCATATTTTAAAGGCGTAATGCGTCTCTCTCTCTCTCTCTCTCTGTCTCTCTCTTTCTCTGTCTCTCTCTGTCTCTCTATCCCTCTCTACATAAACGATTTTCAAGCCTTTTCCCCGCTCCTTTTATTCTTCAAAACATTAAAGCCACCGCGATGTACAAGCTCATGAATGGCCACGTGGACATGTCCAAACAGTCAGGTCGCACCCAACAAGTTGTCCCGCTCTACCCGAGATCACCAGCTCAAACTGCGTGTTCCACACGAATGCACCGACGTTTACAAATATTCGTTTTTCCCCGTCAGCCATTAGACTGTGGAACTCTTTACACCAAGCCTCCATCCCTGCCCCCTTCTGTGCCGACTTTCAAGCCATCTCTGAAAGGTTTGGACTAGCAAATGAAACTTCGTCGTCGGCTTAAACTCAAAACTCTTGTTGCACGTTATACATATTATAAGTAGCAATGCACACTATTGATCCCAGAGCAATCGCAATCAATTTATCCTTACACACTGTGGACTTTGTCCTCGGGTATAACGGGGTATAAATGACAAAGAAGAAAAATATTTTTTGTTGCCCATTTTTTTTTTCTAATATCTGGCGTTCCTTTTCTGAAGAACTGTGAACCTTCTGAGCTCATCTATAGTTAAGTTCTAATGTTAAATAAGTTTTGATGTTTTCATGCAATTTCAAAAAAGCCAAACCGGAAATCACCCCCATCGTATCTACGAGTATTAGCTTCGGCAATATAATAATATAAATAAAATAAATATTTGAAATAAACTAACCCATAAAAACAAAGCTTTTATTATACTCCCTTTCTTTGTAAACTAAGTTTATATTTAATTTATATTTAGATAGATTAAAATAAATATAAGTGATATCATACCTTATGAATTTCCACACTAATATTTTGCGCATCCTTTTTTTTTCTATCTTTGGCCCGCAAAAAAAACATAAAAAGATAACTCGCTTTGTTTCGGCTACATTGTGTAGTTTTCATTCTATTTATTTCGTAAAAACGAACTTATCCAAAAAGTTTATTTACTTCCGTCTCTTCCGGTAGAGGCAACCATGTTTTATGTAAAATTTTCTTCGATTGGCAAATTGGTCGAAGGTATTAGTGACTATTCCTAAGGCTATGATGATGAAAATTTGATAGAATGTATTGTTAGTCGCAAAAATTCTGCTGCCCAAGTTTCAGCTCCATTGGACGATGGGAAGTGCCAACCGCCAACTAATGTCAACTGCTCAAGATAGGCAAAAGTGGAGAAAGTTGACTGCTGAGATGTCCATTTGCCCCCCTCCCCCCACCCCACGACCACAACGGTCAAGGAATTGATGATGATGATTATATCAATGGGTTAGTTCATTGTATGATGTTTGAATACTGTTACCAAGTATTACTAACAAAATCTGCAATTCAATTACAACAGCATGAAGAATCGATAGAACAAGTTGTGTATGCAGAAAGTATGTGTAATATGAACCAAAGAAAGAAAGAACTTAACTATTGCGTGTGCCACGTGGGTGCATTGCGGAGTATTTGCTTTGTGACACATGCCCAATTAGAAATGCGTTTGTAAGTCTTGTGATGCTATATCAGTCAGTTTGTCTTGTTTTGAGGTCGCGGTGGCTGTGCTGCAGCGCGTTTGGCTGGCTTACCTGAGTTCGAATCCTGGTGCAGGCTAGGATTTTCTTTTCCCGGGACCGGAGGGTGGTGCCTGAGTCTACCTAAATCTGATACTTACCTGACCTTAGTTGGGATAAAGTAAAAAAGCGGCTGTGCATAGTGCTGGCCACACAATCACCTAGTATGCCGTGGCCACAGAAACTATGGATCAATTCGGTCTGACGGGTACTTTTCTCTTGTTTGTGTAGCCACGGTATACCTGCCAAGTTTTTATATGCGAGGTAATTGTGTATGTGGGAGTGCGTTCGTGCGTCTCTGTGTTTGTTATGTGCTTCAGTGTGTATGACTGTGTATGCCTGTGTGTGTGTTTGTGTCACTGTATGTGTGTATTAGTCTGTATCTGTTTTTGCGCCTGTGTGTCGTGTGTGACTGTGTGTTTGCGTATTTGAGTGTGTGTGTGTGTGTGTGTGTGTGAATGAAATATGTGTATCTCTGTGTTTTGTTTCTATTTGCGTGTGTATGTGTGCGTGTATATGTGTCTGTGATTCTTTGTCTGTCTGTCCGTTTCTGTGTGTCTGATGTAGTGTCTGTGTGTCGTTGTTTTTTGTGTGAGATTGTTTGTGGATCGTGAATTTCAATTCAATATATACATATATATACTCCTACACACAATGCTTAGATCTATATACAATAATAATAAATGTTCCTCTTACTTCAAGAGTGTTACGTCTCGCTGTCTAGGGTGGGCAGTTTATCTCAGTGACGTCTTGGTACCCTTGAGTAATCCATAACTTTCGCCCAAACTTTCATACACGCTATTTAGAAACGACGTCAGCAGGAATAGTTAGCATACCTTTTAATTCAACATAACACAATACACATCGACGCTCAATACAAGTCAATGATCACAGGATTTAAGAAGAACACAAGAAGCATTACAATTTAAAACCCAGCCTGACGGCCTCTCAATACTACACACTACTCTCTAAAAAAAACTACACACCACGAGGTCCGAAATATTCCCGTGCTCGCTCATGCCAAACGGACAAGGGTCACCCAGGGTCACCGAAACAATGTGGCAACCAGTTACAGCGGAAGGTAATTACAACTAACAAAATTACAAGGGAGTTAATTATATAATTATAGTCGTTCCAATAATTTGTCTTGCTCCAATGAGCATCTGGCAGACCACACGATCCCATCATGATGCATTTCACTATTTACTTGAATTTGAACACTTCAGCAGGCAACATGTATATACAAGAAAGTATTACTATAACAGACCTAATGAAGAAAAAATGTCGGAACTACTAAACTCTAGATCAGGTATCGGCAACCTTTAACTTATAGCGTGCCAAACTAGGATTTCTAATTCATTCAGCGTGCCAAAAGCCTGAAAGTGAAAAAAAACTGCTCAAGTATAGATCTATTATTCTTATAATAGTTTTTATACAATTTATTTAGACTAGTTCCCTGAGCAAGATTAAGACCAAAAGAAAAGGAGCGTTATAGAGATAATCATAAAAGCGTTTTATATTTAATAACAAATCAATCTGTTTCTTATTATCTTTTTAATTCATTCATAGCTAATACACAAGTTCATTATTCAGCTTACACATTAATGGTTAATGTATCAACATTTTAATTTACTTGTCAAGATATAGTCTAGTTCTAGTAATAGCTATAAATTCATTATAGTTTGATCTCAGCCTAACTGAGATTTCCGCTAATATATTATTTATTTATTTTTTTCCACTCTTAACTTTATTATTACCGAAGATGCATGCAAATCCCTAATTTAGTAAAGCGGAATAGATACGTAGTAATCATACCCACTTGGTAGTTAATGTAATGTTTAAAATGCACATATAAATTCTTTAGTCATATAATATTTATTCAGCATTTTGCTCATTTTTCAACGTGTAATTAAATATATAACATTAATTGACGTTGTAAATAAACATTATGTGCATTAATAAAGTCGATTTAATGAGTTTTTTATTTTAAACATTAATAATTAAAACAATTACATAATATAATGCTAGTATAAAAGTCTCTTATATTTATTACCATAATAAAACAAACATATTTGTTTTAGAATTAATTATATTTATGCTTAATTTATAGAGAGCTTTCGAATGTAATAAGCATGTATCAATTAATGAGCGCCTTTTCCTTAAGTGGTCAAAGGTAATTGACCTCTTTGTATACTTAAAACTGCTTTCATGTGCAATAAAATATGTTCACTATTGTAAATTAAACTAAAAGCTGAATGTAGATCGAATGCCTTGCAGTTGACAATAACAAAACACTTTTTTTCAGCCAGCTTCCTTTCAGATTTTCCCGATAATCGTCTAATTTCGATGCCCATTATTCGGATTTTTAAAATGCCAATATCCCTCCACTATAAAAAGATCCAGATCTAAGTAGTGTGTAGTCAGATGATGCCTGTAAGGCTTGATGTGGTATGGAGACACGAGTCTATGAATCTGAAAAGTTTTGCCTTTGTTCAGAAAACTCCGCATTGAGTGAGTGCTTCAATGTAGGCTACTTCTGAAAAAGCTCATCTATCTTAATTTGCCTTACATTAAGAAAATAGTTAAATGTTTTGAAATTGATTTCACGGCAACATATGTCTAGTTTCAATTTCAAATCCATTCCAGTGATCCAATACTTCAAGTGCTTTTCGACACCGTTCTTGTAAACGCAAGTTCAACTCACTGAGATGTGTCGCTATGTCATTCAGAAACACGTTTGTTCTCCGCATTCAATACCGGAAATGTGTTTGTGTTCATCAAGATACACCTTAATTGCTTCCAGTCAAGAAACTAATCTATCCAAGACTTTAACTATATCCGTATCACTTTCTGCTAGATTCTAGAAGAAACTTGAGAAACTATAAAGTTATCTTAACAATAAGCTTAGATTCAATCACAAATCACAAGTACAATGATGAAAGCTTTGCATACAAACATTCCTGAACGTTTCTGAACTTTAAACAGTTGACATCCAGTGTGATTCCCATGTAGTTCACATCGGAGCTCCCATTAGTTATGCTGACGTACGTTGTTCTGACTTGCATTAAAAAATCTCTTTCCTAGAGGTCTCTCTTGTCCCAATGAAAATCGTTCTGCGTGCCAAGTTACTTGGCACGCGTGTCTTAGGCTGCCGATCCCTGCTCTAGATCTTTTAAGGAACTTAAAAAAGTAAGCATAGTTCCTAAAGTACTATTGACTGCTTTTTGCTTTAAAGACCAAGTGAAGAACTTTTTATCAAAATTGAGTTAACAGTTGATTCAGACAGTAAATAGTATAAAAATCCATTATTCAAAGTTAGAGATTACAAAAAAAGGTCCTTGTATTTTAAAAATGTAATTTAAAGGGGTCCGAAGGGACGAGATTTGGAAAAATATGATTTGCATTCAGATGAGCGTCATACCGGAAGTGACGTTATAGTGAGACCAGAAAAACGTAAACAAAGAATGGCTATATTTAACGCCTACCGGTACACTTTTTATCCCTAAAGAGATTCAAGTGAAGATAGCGACACCGATGACGGCGGCTTAACAATTTTAACCGAAACAGAAGATGTATTAGAGGAGCAAGAGCAGGATAACCAATGGTAATTATTTACTAATTTAGCGTCGTCTTATAATTATATAATTTACCGTAGATTCTTGCCCAGCCTGTACTCAGTAGCCTACTGGCTTTACTACTTAGACAACTACTAGTCACCTAGTCCTAGTAAAGTGACTACTACTAGTCCTAGTAAAGTTTAGTAAACCTAACCTATAGATAGACTAGGCCTATAGATTGTCTAGTCTAAAGGCGCTTATGCTTATAAACTATATTATTTATTCTATTATTATTATTATCATGTTGCATTACCGTAGGCCGACTCAGTTTACTAGCATTACTATTTTTTAAAGCGTTTATATAGTAAGTATATATTATTATATACTATAGTCAGTATAGGCTAGGCTTGTAATAGACATTATAATATGTTACTATTATGTTTAAGACTTTAAAGAGTTAGGCTACAATTTAAATTAGAAGGCCTATATCTATATCCTATTATAGGACTTAGACTACTAGTCCTAGTAGGCCTAAATTTTAGTAATTAGTAAACCTAACATATAGATTGTCTAGTCTAAAGGCGCTTATATGCTTATAATATAAAAACTATATAATTTATACTATTATTATTATCATGTTGCATTACTGTAGTAGTGTAGACTCTGTTTACTGGCATTGGCAGTGGCATTACTATTTTTTTAAGCATTTATATAGTATATAGGCCTGTAATAGGCATTATAATATGTTACTATGCTGTCTAGGCCTATTCTGTTTAAGAGTATGAGTTACAATTTAAATTAGTAAAATTTAGTAGGCCTACCCTTTTATATTATTATTATATAGGCCTAAATAACATATGATATGAAACACCCTAAGTCTTCAGCCTAAAGGTTAATTCCAATGTATTTTACAAATAAATATTACTGCCATAGTCTTACCCTATTAAAATTAAATCCTAATTAGTATATAATAATATTGCACCACTGTTTTAAATTTAATCCAGTAGGTTTTTACTTTCTTTGAAAAGGTGCACCTGTTTAAATTGTGGAATGCCAGTAGCCCAGACAGAACAAAAGTGCTGCCATGATGAAGGGCTAATAGTCTAGAAAATGGAAGTGTCCAAAAAAGGTTGCATTACAGGCCACCCTGACTTTGATGCGGCTTACTTGAACTAAGTTGGACATGACAGTTCTAGAAATAGCATTCCTTCAGTATTGTGAAGACAATGGCTATCAACCGGATCCGAGGGACATACATACACAGGTATTTAAACCCGAATATAAAGCCAATTGCTTTACAATGTACTAAATACTAACAATTTGCAGCCTGTATATTTAAAAAAAATGAAAATAAGCTGCATATTCTTAATCTCATTTAATATTTGGAAAAAAAAAATATATATATTATTGTTTTAATTACATATGTAAGTTCAAATGTTATAATACTAAAAAAAAAACAAGCACAATGAGAGGTAGCCTACTAATTCAAAGTATTGTTAAATATATTTTTATTTTTACAAATCATTAATAATAAGTACAGTAATAAGTATTGTTACATTTTTCAGAAAATACAGATATGTGGCATACAGGCTGTTTGCCAGATGAATATGGCAAAGACAAGACAGAAGAACAAGACTGATACTACCCATCTGTGTTGTTTAAAAAAATTTCCAAGCGAAGTGTACACTGGGTTTAAATATCCTCGATGTTTAAGAATGTAAATAAATAAAAATTAGTTTCAATCTAGTTTCATTTCATTTCTTATATTTTAAAAATTACAAGCATGCATTGATAACACTACACATTTTCATAAGATAATTATTAAATACTTCAAAACAATACAGGGCAGTGTAGGAGACATTTTCCATAACCAATTATACATAAAATAAAATATGCTTTACGCATAAGTTCGGATACGAAGTTTTAATTATATTATAAAACTTATTTTTGATTTCAATAATTTAAATACACGACAACAACAAAAAATCATATCATAACTTTAAAGGTATTTATCTAATACAAAAAAACTTGAGGAAGGATAGTAATAAGTTAGCCTACACTTCTGTAAACGTAACAAATAATTTTGTATTTTTTAAATTTCCAAGATCACATCTAGCATTTCCTGCCATAATAAAAGGTTCATTTCTTTCTAATTTCTCTTAATTTAGCCATAATTATAATACTCATTTTAGATTTTTCTCAAAATGTCTAATTACTGGTTGAACATACAATTTTTGATAGTTTTTAAAATGTGAAGGAATTTTCTAAACTTAAAATCCGCAATAATTTTACGCTTTTGGGCGTCGAACATTCTTGAGGTACAAATTCTGTCTCCGTCTTTGTAGATTTCAAACTGTTCCCAGTTGCTTCTTGTGGTGGCATGTTAATTCAAGTAATTCCACTTTTCTTGCATTGTTTCTTACTTCTTTCCTATGACAAATTAAGAAGTATGATTATACTGTCTGTCATGCAGTGAAATGTGTTTACAATAAATAAATAAGTAAATAAATTTCCAATTGATTTAGATTCAACAGATAATTAACAATATAGCAGTAAATTATTAGCTGTGATTCAAAAGTATCCATATTTATTAGGTATATTTCTTGTTGCATTTCATCACCCTGTTTTAAGATTAGTAAATTGCATTTTACTCACACAAATAAGTCAAACATAAAATGAATTATGTAGGGAAATTCAAATTCAATACTATTTTGCCTTAGCAAACTTTAATTTAGCAATCCTTTGTCAATAAAAAATATATGCCTACCTTTAACACCAAAGGCCCAGGTATCAATGTATCATTCTTCTCAACATCATTGGCAGGGTTCACACTCCTCATCAACTTGAGAATTTTAAACAATATATTTAAAAAAAAAAAAAATCTACACCTTCTAAACCAAAACTACAAAATTTGTTAGATATATATAAAAATATATTCACTTTTAAATATCGGTACTATATATTTAACTTTTTTTATTTTAAAGTGCATCAGCTTTATTTTTTATAGTTAAACACCATAACATATCAATAATTTTAACTTAAATGATTTGCAGTTAATGTAACATACCATAATTTCAGGAACATTTTTTGTATAGCAGTAATGTCCTCTAAAGGCAGACTTGAAAACCTATTTCTGTTAAAACCTGTATTATATAAATCATCATTATTTGTAGTTGATGTTAATACATACCACTTTAGTTTCAGAAGCATTGTAAGCATTATTAATAATAGCTGCAATTGGCCGACTTGAATCTGAGGTTCCGGAAAAATCAATTTCTGATAAAACCTGAAATTAAATATGAGTGTAGTATATAAAAAAGCTTGAATTATTAATACTGTAATTAAAAAATTTAAAACCCCACTACCACCCAGCAGGCACACCAGTAGCCAAGTAGGCCTACCATTCATAGCCAAGTTTTTTCACTATTGGCTATTGATATAATTATAAGCTAATGAATAATGTGGTGTAGGCCTAGATACCTGCTGGGCAGTAAGACTACAATATTAAATATTGGTTTTAATTTGAAGTTTAGTCTTTAAGTATATCCTATTGCCTGTTGTAGTAAAGTTAAGTAGCTTAGACTTAGTCTTAGATAGTGATAGTGTAGGTAGTAGACTCACTATAACATGTTTGATTATCTTAGATTCAGCATGTAGGAATGTAGGCCTATGACACTATGCTCTAATCACTGTTACTCTAGGCCCTAGGCCTAATCTAATATAATAGTCTAATTAAAGAGCTACGTAAGATCTACATGACATACGTCGACATACGAAAATAATAGGGGCAGGGGTGTAAAATAGAAGGAAGAAGGCTAGTTGATAGTTGATTTATGATAGGGGGCCTATATTAATAGTAGGCCTAATTACTCACTCTAATTGTAATAATAATAATAATGATGTTTTCAAAACTTACCCTTACATATGCTCCAGGAAGTAATCTCTAGGTCTAACAGATTTAATTTCCTCTTCAGACATTGACAATGATCTCGGAAAAGATGGGCGAGTCTCGAAGTCATGGTCATGGTCTATAAAATTATAGGCCTAACTGAACAATAGCCTACTGTCGTAAATGCATGGTTTAAAATTATCTCTTTTTGTTTTGATTATCCACTGTTTTCGTAAATTGTGATCCTTGGGAAACTTGAAGAAACTTATTCCTGATGACAAACCAGTGTTTTTGCAACGAAAGCACTACAGTATTGAACACCATTTTCTTACATAAAAACAACACGTGTGGTCTCAGTGTGACGTCACGGAGCTGCGTTGCCAAGAAATTGCACATCTCGAATGGCTACGAGATTTGTTTAGTTCCACCCCAAAAAAAACACACATTTAAGTGCTAATATTGAACTAATTACTTAAAAGTTATGTTTAATATTTTGTATAAATGTTTTTTTTATCATTTGGATACTAAATACACGTATTAAAATAGTTTTCGTGATTGACACGGAAACCTGTTCACTTGGTCTTTAAAAAAAAATAAAAAAAAATAAAATTGTTTCAAAATAATAAATATACTCATTATGTCACTGTGTTAATGCGAACTTGTAGTGAAAATTATGTAACTATTTCTTTTTTTTCAGTTCTAATTTGTTTTAATTGTATATTAAATAGAATTAGCTCCCTCATTATTATTATTAATAAATATATTACTATTATTGTTCAATATATTATTTACCAATGCTATAATTTTCTCGTTATGTCTTTGACTATGCCTTTATTGTACTTATGTGGCACTATAAACTATTGTTAATTGTCGTAACTTAAACACGTGAAGACGCTATTTTGGCATTGAAGAAATCCTATGTCTCACAAAACATGGTGCATGGTGGGCGAGCGGCAGCGCGTTCGACTGGCGATCCGAAGATTCTGGGTTCGAGTTTTGGTGTCCCTGAGTCTACCGAGCTCTGATGGGTACCTGACATTGGTTGGTGTAAAGTAAAGGCGGCTGCGCACTGTGATGGCCACACATCCCCTTGTATGCCGGGGTACACAGATACTGGTAAACGCTACTACACCAGACTTATGATCAGTTTGGTCCCAAGGTTACTTTATTATTCTATGTCTCACAAAGCATATACATATAGATTAACTACTAAGTAGGTTTCAAAATTAGCATGGTCTTTTAATAAACATAGCTGCTTTTTAAAAAAAAAAAGATAAAAAGAATTTTTTTTTAGAAAAGGAATACATGTAACAGCATTTCCAACAAGGGCAGAAAAAAAAATTCAATGTAAATTCCATGTAAATTCAATGTAAATTCAATGTAATATCAATGTAAATTCAATGTAAATTCCATGTAAATTCAATGTAAATTCAATGTAAATTCAATGTAAGTTCAATGTACATTCGATGCAAATTCGATGTAAATTCAATGTAAATTCACTGTAAATTCGATGTAAATTCAATGTAAATTGGATATAAATTCCATGTAAAATGCAAGCAGCATGAAAATCAATATAATTAAAAACAAAACAAAAGCAAAAAAAAACAAGAAAAGAAAAAAACAAAAGAAAAGAAAAAAAAAACATTTGGTTTTCCCATTTAACATTTAAAAGTAATATGAATAATCATTTTTATAGATAGAAGAAAAATAGTTTAATCAAAGACTATAATAACATGGACCGCTTGATATTTCTGCTAGATCTATATGATAACTTGAAACACTTAGTTTCGGAATTTCCGATCAATTTGAGTCCTCTAGACTTCTAGTTTAGTAATTCGTTATGATTTTCTCAATGGAAAATTCAGATTAAAATCAAAGTTGTATACAGCGGAAACCTTTAATGCAATCATAAGAGCGTAGATGTCATTAAAACAGCCTTATTGATTGCGCACGGAAAAAAAAAAGAATATATAATCTCTAAAAATAGAGAAAGCGGTCCATCTTATTATAGTCTTTTGTTTAACCGACCATTTGTGTTTTATAATACCTTTTTTTTTTTATCCATCTGTCTGTTTTTAGTGTCAAAGTGTGAAACTATAGCCCAAATTGTAAGCTTCGGGAATGCGTGCAAATATTATGTTCCTTTTTTTTTTGTTCTTTGTTTTACATCTATTTGACAGTTAAAGAATTAGGCCTTAGCTTGTAGTTCCCTTATTTTAGGACAAGAGTCAACTTTTTGGTAAACGCAAAACGTCCCCATTTTCACACTCGGTGCTTAAAAGACTCGTTGTTAGTCAACTCTGAGAAAACAAAAAAAATATCGTCTTTCATTTTTTTTTTTAAGTCAAGTTAAAAATACAACTATCTCTTGTTTTGTTCTCTGCATTGTTTATTAAGTCAATGTAGAGTTGCTAAATATAGAAGTCAGTCAAAAGTTCGTAAACTAAAAATAAGGTACTGAATTAGTTATCCTTTTGCATGTAATTAACTTTCTGGGCCAGTGAAAACTGATTAAAATTCCGAACTATATGACCAACAAATTTTTTTTCTCTTCCTTCCAATGTTTTTTAAGAACAAAAATAAAAAATACACGGAGAATTGTCGTTCCTATTTTTAGAGAATATTTTCATGCACCTCGTTCTTTCAGTTCATTAGCGCTAAAACAAGAGAAGACAACTCACACGTTTCTAGACTGCTCGCTTGTTTCTCCTTGACGTTTAGGAAAAAGTCAAGTGCATTCCTATTTGCATTTGAGAATTCCCCCCCCCTTTTTTTTAAAAGTTACAATCCAAGAAGGAATGACCCCCTCTCAGCGGTTCCTCAGACTGGTCAACGGCAGTGGTCAAGATTGTTCCAAAAAGGTTTCATCAAACAGATCAGTGCACCGGTCCACTCTGGCGGCTATTTGTTTATGACAATGAGAAAAAACTTCCAGAAAAAAAAAATGTCAATTTGAGTTGGCAGGTCACCCTCAGCTAGCACCAGGAGCGTTAAATATTTGTTCAAAAATCGTCGGCGGTCCAGAGTTTAAAAGGAGCGACGCGAGGCGTTTTCAGCAACATTCGGAAAAACTTCTCGACAACCTGAAAAGTTCTTGAGACTTAACAGTGAATTCAGATTTAAGTGAAACAACATTCAGAAACAGTGGACACAAAAAAAAAATATAACAGTGACCATTCACACAGGACGTTTAATGTTATACTATAAGGACATAGTATAATATAATATCATTTATTAAAACTTGTCAGCAATTATTTCAACATCGCAGTCAAGGAAATATAAGTTTATATACTTATTTAAAATAAGATAACAATTGTGAAGAAGTGTTTTGTGTGACTTATAACAATATATTTTGTTATACAAGAACAAGAGTCAAAGAAAGGATGACAATAAAACAGCTGTATTTTCTATAACATTTTCTTTTTCGACATCGAATACAAAGAATCAACGAATTCGCCTGTTTCAAATATATCGTTAGAGACATTTGAAAATGCAAACTTCTGCTAGTAATCTAATTAAAGCCAGAAGGATGGAAGAAGCAGCCAATGGGAGACGCGGCAAAAGTGCCGGAAGCTGTTTATTCAACTCCAAGTTGACGGCTGTAGTTCTGGTAACATCAATGATGTTTGAAGGTAAGATAGTTTTATATGGCTTGATACCACTTTCTGTCGCCGTGGTTACATGTCTAATGTTTTGTGGTACCAAATTACAGATCCATTACCCATGGTGCATCGCAAAGGGCAAAGAGTAAAGTAGTAATAATACATAAGGCATTCAACTCTAATTACAACACTATAACAACCTGTAGCAACAATCATATAAACATAAAGACAACAAAAACCTTTCTTATTCATGCATATAAGTAGGCTACTATTTCGGCAAAATTCAACAATATATTAACGATATTGTAAAAAACAATTGATCGAGGCAAAATGAAATAAAAAGTACAGGGGACACCCGGGTTTAAACCGGGGACCTCTCGATCTGCATTCGAATGCTCTACCACACAAGCGAGTAACTATAATGTTGAAATCATTAATTTTATTTTATCTTTACTCGTACTCTTGAAAGAATTAGCTGTTCGGCCGGGTTTTAATTGATTGAAACAAATACTATGCACAAAGAAATTATAGTTTTTAAAAGTAAACAATATATTATTGTTTATGAATTATTGGAGGCGTTACTTGATACTCGTATAGGTTTTAGTATATTAAAGCCTATTAAATAGGCTACATGTCAATAGTAAATATCAACAGTGACAATAGTAGGCCTACAGACTACAGAATATGTCAAGTCACTTGTGACTTATGACTTAGGCTAATTGAGGAAAGAAGGGACAAGATCGATGTAGTAACAATACTTAGCCTAACTTCAGCCTATATTGGTCATGAAACAATAAATTTTAAGTTAGAAATACAACACAATAACAATCTATTACAATTGGCCGAATCAGAAAGACACGACATATATATAGGGACAATAACACTTTTCTTATTCCATTTGCAAGAAAAGGCATAAGGCCTAGTCATAGGGCCATAGACGATTCATAGTCATAGGTCCATCTATAATATAATATTCCTACAAGTTCCCTTTATCTTTTTTTTCCCGACTTACATCCAGGCATGGTATGGGTTACCTGAAAATGAACAAAAACAGGAAAAATTTACATCATTCACAACACTGGTCCTAATCAAACTGCAAGAATAGACTCGGACGCAATAATCTTTTTTATAGAAGGAGCAAACCATAGTATAGGCCTAGTAACTCCCGGACATATAATGGGTTGCCTGAACAAACAATGAAAACCGATAACTTAACATCATTGAAAACTCAATTAAAAATGCAAGACTAGACTCAGACTACGTAGGACGCAATACGCTTCAGTAATATAAGATATGCTTAGGATAAGATAACAGGCCTAGGCTTACGCTATGATAGTCAATCAAAAATCTTACCAAGTGTAAGTTTAGTCAAGAACCAAACTGAAAATGTGAAGAAAAAAACGTCATAGTCATAGTCTCTCCTACCCCCCCCCCCTGCCCCCCTCCTCACTAACGCCCCAGACCACACACACACACACAAACATACGCCCGCATCTGTGGCTAAAATCTAAAGTAGGCTTGACCTACATGTTTTATTCAGATTTCTCCACTGATATATATATATATTTTTGAGTATTCTAATTTCATCATAATATTATGCAGGCTTAATGTAAGACCCACATGGAGGTTTATCAAGATCCTTATGTAGGGATTTGGTTTGTTTAAAAGGGGAGAGAGAGGGAGTGGAATGAAGTTTCTAATTGAACCATATTGATTTTAAGATTTGTTTGTTTACTCAAACGTTTCAACACATTAAAAAATTTAGGCGTTCATTCGTTGTTGTTTATTTTAAATTGCTTTCTTACTTTAAGAAAAATATTGAAAAAAATAAGTCTATTAGTGATGCTGTTGATATGCAGTGGCGTAGCTAGGTAAAATGGCGCTTAGGGCGGGGGGGGGGGCAAATTATTGGCGCCTTTTAAAAATGTTAGTTTCATATTAGTAAGCTAACGTACGTGGAGGTTCAGAAATTGTCAGTTTGGAGCCTAGCCAAACATTGTCCGCCTATCTAAACATTGGTGCCAATCTAAACTTTGGCGTCTGGAAAGGCTGCCACAATCCGCACCTCTCTAGTTAAACTACGCCACTAGTGATTATGAAACGAATTTAGAAAAAGAAAAGAAAGGTCACGCGACGTTTTTTTCATTCTTTATCAAATTGTCCCAGCCACGTCATCAATATGGCTTCCAATCTAGTTGGTTGAATGCGCAGTAGATTATGGTGGTTGGTTCGTGATAACTAGTCTAGAGCCCACACTTGAGTAAGATAATGTAATATACAGTATTAGATAATACAGTAAGATAACGACACTTAAAATCTCCTACTAGTTCATAACTTATATATTTTTTTACGACTATTAAAGAGAATTAAATTTGAACGCTTGATAGTTCTCACGCGATAATCGCAATGGACATGAAAACAATTGGGGGGGGGGGGGGGAGGGGGAGAGATTGACAAGTCGTAGGGTATTGTACTGGCCACTCATCCACCCTTCTCCATTTTCAATGCCATGGTCAGGGAGTTAGGTGAACTGTGCTCTTTCCTATTTCCATGGACCTTACGCGGCTTGGATAAGGGACCTTATTATTATTATTGTTGTTTTGTTTTACTTGCCCTTTTAGATTAAAACAAATTTCTTCAATGAGAATACTATTCGCCTGTTAATCAAAGAAGCTGCTTAGTTTCAATAGAATAACTTTACTATTGAATAAGTTCTTGTATAGAAAAAAAAGCTAGCGTTCGCTAAATTTTAAAATGTTCTTTTTACCTCACTGTTAATGGACACTACCGAATATATACGACGTGTTGAGTTACAGGGGAGAAAATCGTTCTGTCATAAAAATGGGTGTGACATGTTGATCAGTGACGTCATAAAAAAAACTAGTCCACGCATACAGCATGTCATAAATGGGTAGGATAAATCAAGATTGATAACTTCAAAGTTGATATCACGGTAAAGATTGTGAGGCGGGGGGGGGGGGAATAGGAGAGAACTAAAAGGTTTAAGATAGCGTGTTATCCTCTTGATATCCATTGATATCTATGTATACCTTGGTAATTTTTTGTGGGGTTGTGCGTGTGTGAATGAGTGGGTGTATGCGTTAATGTTATCGTTTCATTCTAGCGCTGACATACAATACTCAGGTTTCGATTTGACGACATAAAAAAATTATGATGTTAGACTTGTTGGTTTTCCTGGCTAGAATATATTTCACGTAACCCATTCATTGACCGGAATAGCTGAAAAAAAAAGAATTAGTATTTAATTAGACGTGACTTTATTACTAATAATATGGAAAATAGTACATGGGTTAAACGCACAGATTCTGTCTACGCTTTTGAAAGGAGCCAGTTATCTGATCTTGAATATTACAGACTCCCCTTATATAAAGAGGATTATTGTGTCCTACGCTAATCCGTGGTCCATGTCTAGTCTTGCATCTATATTAATGTTTAAAATGAGGTTAAGTTACTTGTCATCCTGTTTTTTCGGGCAAACCATCCCATGCCCAAACGCCACTCGAGAAGAAAGAGTACTTATATGCATTTGTTCTCGCATAAGGGATAACGACAGTATTTTTGTCTCTATGCTTATCTGAACAATGCAACAGGTTGTCATTGTATTGTATTTTTAAATTAGAGTTTAATGCCTTATGTATTATTACTACTTTACTCTTTGCTTTTCTGTCCTCTAGTGTTTCTAGTTTTAGTGATTTGAAATTTGAATGTCGGGTGTGTCCTGAGGGTTGATGTAATGTGTGGTGATGTCCTGTGTTGTTATTTTTTTCGTAGGGGTGTGCCCTATTACATTGTTTTGACACTGAAAAAAAAGATTAGATTTTGAAAACAGAAATTACAAAATTTAGAACCGCTCTTACAGGAAATAATTTCATCGCCCACGTACTGTTTGCTTAATCTATCAAAGCGCATGACGGAAGTGGAACGTTGTTTGATTTGAGAATTAATACATAATCATTTATGTACACATACATGAACGACAAAAAAATCGGAAGCATTTATAGAAAAATTTTGATGAATGGATGTGGGCTGAATTTCGCTGCCGCTCATGTTAAAAAAAAAAGTTAAGTTCCCTGTTCAGGCGTTTGGAGTAGCGAATTGAAAATCAACCAATTTTTGGCCACGTTGTACAAAACGATAGTGTGGCCATCACAACGCCCTACCTGAAGCTTAACTTGGTAGATACTATACACCAGGAGTCGGCAACCTTTTAGTGCCAGTATTCCAAACTTAGGTTTCTTATTCATTCAGCGTGTCGGCAGCCTAAACGTCATTCATTCAGCGTGTCGGCACCCTAAACGTCATTCATTCAGCGTGTCGGCAGCCTAAACGTCATTCATTCAGCGTGTCGGCAGCCTAAACGTCATTCATTCAGCGTGTCGGCAGCATAAACGTCATTCATTCAGCGAGTCGGCAGCCTGTACGTCATTCATTCAGCGTGTCGGCAGCCTAAACGTCATTCATTCAACGTGTCGGCAGCCTAAACGTCATTCATTCAGCGTGTCGGCAGCCTAAACGTCATTCATTCAGCGAGTCGGCAGCCTAAACGTCATTCATTCAGCGTGTCGGCAGCCTAAACGTCATTCATTCAGCGTGTCGGCACCCTAAACGTCATTCATTCAGCGTGTCGGCAGCCTAAACGTCATTCATTCAGCGTGTCGGCAGCCTAAACGTCATTCATTCAGCGTGTCGGCAGCATAAACGTCATTCATTCAGCGAGTCGGCAGCCTAAACGTCATTCATTCAGCGTGTCGGCAGCCTAAACGTCATTCATTCAACGTGTCGGCAGCCTAAACGTCATTCATTCAGCGTGTCGGCAGCCTAAACGTCATTCATTCAGCGAGTCGGCAGCCTAAACGTCATTCATTCAGCGTGTCGGCAGCCTAAACGTCATTCATTCAGCGTGTCGGCAGCCTAAACGTCATTCATTCAGCGAGTCGGCAGCCTAAACGTCATTCATTCAGCGTGTCGGCAGCCTAAACGTCATTCATTCAGCGTGTCGGCAGCCTAAACGTCATTCATTCAGCGAGTCGGCAGCCTAAACGTCATTCATTCAGCGTGTCGGCAGCCTAAACGTCATTCATTCAGCGAGTCGGCAGCCTAAACGTCATTCATTCAGCGAGTCGGCAGCCTAAACGTCATTCATTCAGCGTGTCGGCAGCCTAAACGTCATTCATTCAGCGAGTCGGCAGCCTAAACGTCATTCATTCAGCGTGTCGGCAGCCTAAACTTCATTAATGCTCTAGCACTCAATTTCTTGTAAAAGAGACCTATTAAATTGCTTTTTTTGGTGGGGTTTTGTCGCGTGCCATTGAAAATAGCCTTGCGCACCAAGTGTGGCACGCGTACAGTAGGTTTCCTAACCCATGCAATAGACGCTCTGCTGGAGAAACGGGAATAATTGCAAACGTTTTGCTAGGATTAAACATCCCAACACCTCACCTTACGGATTGATGACCCAAGTCCCTGTCGCTAGAACACCGCGCATCGACATGGTTTTATGGCTTTCTATTCTAGACGATGTCTCTGCGTGTCTCTTGAATGAAAAACCATTCAGTAAAAAGTTATAAGACTTGTATTGATACGGCGAAAAACACTTTCCTTATCCCTTACCCGAGAACTAAGGCATATACGTTCTCTTTCTTCCCGAGTGGCATTCTGTAAGGGAATGGGTTGCCTGAACAAACCAGGAAAACCAGTAACATAACATCATTTAGAGTACTAATAAAAACGCAAGACTAGACTGAGCCCAGCGATGAGCGTAGGACGCAATAATCATCTTTATAGAATGAGAGTTAATAATATATAAGATAAGATAAGTATCCTTTATTTAAACCATCACTCATTTTTAAATGAAGTCTTTTTATTATTATTTTTTATACTAGATCCAAAAGTCTTCCAATTTATAACATAATTTTACTCGGTGGGTTTTTAGATGATAGCCAAAAACAAATTGTTGATGATTTCGAATACTTACTAGAGAAATTCGACAACAAGTTCATTGACCGACGAATTAATTGAACCCTTCATTAAAGCTTTATATATTTTTTTCTGCTTTGAAGTAGAGCTAAGCATTTAGCAGATGTAGGGTCCGACTCTGGCTTATTGTAGTCAGTTTTAACATAGCCAGGTTTTTGGGAAAATAAAAATAAACTATGAAAAAAAACACACACAATCGAGTTGGGTTATTTGGCGTCACTGCAAGAAACAGCTGTTGAAGTAGTCACTGGTCGTGTTTTCGAACTTTCTTCTTGTTCTTCCTCCTTGTCTCGACCTTTTCTTTACCGTGCAATACTATTGACCAATAATAAATCATAAGACTACAAACGGATATTTTCCTCACATCTTTATTTATACACAAAGATATGTTGTTGTTGTTTTTTTGTTGTTGTTTTTTTTCCGTTACAATTTGGAGCTACACTGTTAGCATTCGAATGTTTGGCGGTTTAGGTCGTCCGTGATCTATCTATCTTCTTTGTTTCTGTCTTATCACGAGAAGCGGACTTTAGAGTTTGATTATCGTGTTTACGTGAGGTCGGTAGCAGTGGGGTCTAAAAGTTGTAAGGCAGAAACATATCTAGTCGATAGTTGGTGATCCAGTGGCGCAGTCGGGTGGAGGGGGCGCAGAAGGGTTGAACTATTTGATGTCTAAATGGAGGTGCAAGCGATATTGAAGCTATCAGAGGCGTTTTTGGTTTTTATTGGCTATATAGCTGGCACATTTGGCTAGATATTGATCTGGCGTATTTTGCTGTCCTCGCATATTGGGCTTTAAATCGGGTTTATTGGAGTATAGATCTGAACCAAAGCCATGAACATTTGATTTCTTAAATTGAATGACAAGTGATATAAATTTGGCTTATTAGGCTAAAAATCAGCAATATTGGGCTATACATCTGCACTAAGGCTATTCAAATTTGATCATTAAAATTAAGGGACAAGGTTATTGGAAAACAATAAACATAGGAATAATGTGTCGAGTCTCATATTTGTAAAAAAAAAAAATTTTACCTCTGTTTTATATTATAAGAAAGTTTCTATATATTAGTCTTGATAAATATAAAGATAGATAGCTAGATAGATAAATAAATAGAAATATGCCAATAGATAGATTGCTAAATGAATAGATAGAAAGATAGATAAATAGATAGTTAAATAAATAGAAAGAAAGATAGAAAGATCGAAATATAGATAGATAGATCGATAGATAGATAGATAGATAGATAGATAGATAGAAATATAGATAGATAGATAGATGGATAGAAAGATAGAAATATAGATAAATAGATAGATAGATAGATAGATAGATAGATAGATAGAAATATAGATAGATAGATAGATGGATTGAAAGATAGAAATATAGATAAATAGATAGATAGATAGATAGATAGATAGATAGATAGATAGAAAGAAATATAGAGAGATAGATAGAAATATAGATAGATAGATAAATAGGTGTGTTGTTGTGTACCTAGTACTCAAAGGTACCGTAGGCCTAAACTTTTTCCGAATAGTCACGTGGTAGCGTACGCATACGACTAACGCACGTTGATATGATGCGCGGTAGGTACAGACCAAGCCGTAGCCTCAAACAGAAATGCCTTATTCAGTTCCGTGACGCCACGCCAGCTGCCACACACGCGTTGTTTGATCACAAACGTTACAGAAATAAAAAAACTGAACCCTCCCCCTCCCTCCTCCCCTCATAAAACTAAAAGCCACCTTCACGGTTGTTTTGAGAACCACGAAGCATGGAGGGGATAATCCGATAATCCTTCTATGCCTGGATTATCGATATGTTTTTTTTTTATATGGGTATATGTTATGTGTGTGTGCGTGAGAGAGAGAGAGCGGTTGAAGAAACAGATTAACGGCGATGAAAACAATGAAAGGGGGTCGTAGGAAAGAAAAGACGCGAGTGGATAATCTGGCCTCAGATGAGCTAAGGAGAAAAGAAAAAAGCTTAAAAGAAAGAGAGAGAGAAAGAGAGAAAGAGAGAGAGAGAGAGAGAGAGAGAGAGAGAAAGGCAAAAATAGACTAAAATTACAGATTTTTTTTTTGGCTTCGAATATATTGAATGTTTTTTTTTTCTTGTGCGTACCAAGATAAGAAGATTCCTACATTATCGTTGCGTTATTCATTTTAGTTATAAGCAGTTTTGGCCTACGTAGACCCTTTGAAATATATAGGCTAGGTATAGGCCGTACCTAGACCAATAGTCATTTAACTTTGGGGGGAGGGGGAATGAAAGCAAAGAGAAGATGGACTCCCCCTCATCGTAACCATAAGACTTATAAACTAACTCTTCAAATGTATAGTAACATGCGATATTTTCATTGGAGCATAATAGGATAAACGTACGTCCTATAAAAATGGTAATGGTATGGTAATGGTAATTTATATAGCGCTTCTATCCATGCTATTTTAGCATGCTCAGTGCGCTCTAGAAGACTATTAATCTGTGGGAGGTTTCACTGCTGCCGGTTAAGCGCATGTGATAACAACTCAATATTAACGTCATCTAGTCCCAAAACTCCTGTAGGGCGACAGGGATCTGCCGGTGGCGGGGCTCGAACCCGCGACGTGTCAATTGGTTTTTTGGTTGACAGTCTGGTGAGCTAACCGCTAGGCCCCTAAAAAATGCCCCTACATATCCTAAATCATCTACAAAAGCCCATCATTAGATATAAAGGCAGGCCACACTATATCATATAAACAAACTTATATAAGCCTACCTACAGACGGCCCTGTCTTATGTTTTTAGTTTTTCCAGACTATTATTTCTTGGTTGCATCTATCCTTTGTTTAAAACAGCCATCTTGTTTAGCGCTAACCTAAATTATTCTTAGAAAAACACAAGTAGGCCGATTTAATATGAGAAAAGGCACGTTTCATACAAATGTAAATTGTATGATTGTTTTAAGTAGAAGCTGGATAAGAAGGGGATATAGCTCAGTGGTAGAGCATTCGACTGCAGATCGAGAGGTCCCCGGTTCAAACCCGGGTGTCCCCTATATTTTTAGAAAATTATGTTGTTTTTTTTCGTTGTACATATTTTTTTTTTATAATGAAGCCAATACAGCCTTGTGTTTTATAATAGTTTCCCAAAACAGCTTGAATAATACTTATGAAATGTAAGAACATATTATCTAACCATGTCTAAATCTATTCAAGTATGTCATTGTACACATCAATCCTTGAAGTCGCCCTACTGTTGGCCTATTCTTTGCCTTATACTTGTCCTATCTTTGTCCAGTCGTTGTCCTACCGTTGTCCTATCGATGTTATTAGACGGTCCCTGCAAGAAAACAAAAAGGGAAGTGCGAGTGTACACAGTTAGCCAGCGGACAGTGTGGTCAATCTCCGGGCAATGAAAGGTCAACGTAATGTCACGTGGTACACGCTGCGCGCCGGGAGCGAGTTCCTCCCATTGGCCCCCTCCCTTTGACTGTATTCTTTACACAAGGGCGACAATCGTCAGTTCACTTTCCGGTTTGTTTTGCTAACAACTTGTGCTGTGTTCATAATTTCGCCACTGATTTGCGGACAAACAAGAATGGAGAGTTGACAACATTCCGTTAACAATTTTAACAAGAACAAACAATACTTTAACAAATGCGTAATGCGTAGCCTCCCTTAAAAAAACAACAAATTAAAATACGCAGAAAATGCCTGTGATTATTATATCATATTATAAAACTAAAATACTTTTTGATACATTTTTTATAATGAATAGTACACGTTTTAATAATTACCCGTGGGGACAAATTTATCATAGGGCCGATGAAGCAGCGTTCACCAGTTTCCGGGGCCACGGCGTACTAGTTGATTGTGTGGCCAGCTCAATGCCCAGCCGCCTTTACTTTACCCCCAACGAAAGTCAGGTACCCATTAGAGCTGGGTAGACTCATGGACACCCTCGAGTCCTGGGAAAAAACACACACAATTATCCCCCAAATTATTATGTTATTATTAAATAATCTGTTTTATTTGTACGAAATAAATACTTTATAACGATCATTTACAAATTATAATCTCAACGATGGCAAGAAGAAACAAAATATTCAAAATGAATAAGGAGGATAACCTAGAAGTTGTACTATAATTTGTGTGTTATCTCCCCTACTTCAGTGTTCGGGGCCCTTTTTTTATTATTTTATATTGAAAATAATTATTTCTTTTGGCAATGATTTCTCTTTGATATGATTCTAAAAATGTTGAACTGTTTACATAAAGAACTAAAGAAAGCTTAAAAAAAACTAGAACAAATTCAGAAATGAGCTACAGGTATAATATATTCTAGCGAATATTCACAACTGACAAGGTCAACACCAATAGTCAAATCACTAAACCTAATAACACTTGAGGACTAAAGTGCAAAGAGTAAAGTAGTAATAATACATAAGGCATTTAATTCTAATTTAGAAATACAAACCAATAACAACCTGTTGCATTGCGAGATAAACTTAAAGACAACAAAACACTTTCCTTATTCCTTATGCGAGAACAAATGCATATAAGTACGCTTGTTTCCCGAGTGGCATCCGGGGCTTGGAATATGTTGCCTGAACAAACCAAAAAAAACAGCAACTTAACTTTATTTAAAACACTAATCCTAAAAATGCAAGACTAGACAGACCACTGATGAGCATACGACGCAATAATCTTCTTTATAGAAGAAGCGTCTGTAGGCCTAATATAGCCTATATGATAAGATAAAGTATTTGATTTTTGGGAGTGACCAATTGTAAACAATGAATTTTAGTTTCCTTCTGACTTGTAGTTCTGAGATTCTTTGTTTCTAATTCAATTTGTTTACGGCAACATTTTCTTTCTTTGTTTCATTCCTTTTTCTTTGTTTTGTAACTTTTTTTTGTAACGTAACAACATCTTTATTTATTTATTTTTTTACAGCGGCCAGTGCCGTGGAGTGTTACTGGTGCAGTGGCGTCAGGCCGGACAGAAGATGCGAGCTCGCCCCTCAGAACAGCACCGCGGGATCGATGTCGATCAAATGCCCCATGCGTTACTGCATCACGACTAAAGTCATCAACGCCGGTAAGTACTCGTCTGGGGCACTGGATAGGTATCGATACTTGGACTAGAGAAACCAATTCATGATGAAAGTTATTCAAAACTTAGCTAAACAATAACTTAAAAATAGATGAGTAAACACTAAACAATAACTAAAAAGTAGATGAAAAAAACACTAAGAATTAACTAATAAATACGTAAGCAATAACTAAGAGTTCACCCCAATTGATTAGCCATGACGTTACAATGATTGTGTGGCCACCATTTAGCACAGTGTCCACCCTCCGTCCTCCTCCCCCCAAAAGACTCAAGAGAACATAGAACAGAATAGCAGATGTAAACTTCTTTACCGATATAATAGCCGTAGTTCATTGTGTTTTCGTTGATCAGGGAAACGTGTGGCCAGCACAATGTTTATAACTATATCCGATTTGGTTTCCTTACAAATGTGGGTATATATATATATATATATATAATATAATAGTTTGGAGTGGTTGGTATCCAAAGACTAGGATTCAAACCCAAGTTAATTTAAATGGCAAGCCAGGGCTCTAACATTGCAACCTTAGGTCTTCAATGTCAACGTGTAGCAGTAATTTCAAAGAATACGCCATTCTAACACTTATTGACAAAATGAAATTATATTTCTTTTGTGTTTTATACTTCCAGTGAACGGAGAAGTGGAGTCTTTCGCCAGAAACTGTGACAACATCCCGCACGGCAACACCTGTATCCGGGACACACACCTGATCACATGCTTTCAAACCTGCACCAGCGACCTGTGCAACTCCGGCAACCCAGACCCCGCCCACCTCGGCTTGACGTCACAGGGCGGCGAGCAAACAGGCTCTAAGAATCGCCAAGACGTTCGCGTCAGGTCTCACGATTCGCCCCTGGCCAAGGTGGGGCAGCTAGCCCAGGAGATGAACGCGGTCACCGGCGAGAAAGGGAAAGTGGGTTTCGCGTTCAAGGAGAAGATCGTGCCTTACAAGTCTAAATTGGGCAGATACGTCGTATACGGCAACACAGTGCGCTTCCTTACGACCTCGCCGAGACACTGGTGGGTAACTGACAGCAGCAGCACAGCCAAGGAAGTCAACGACAACAACAACAACAACAACAACGTTAACGGAGAAGACAGCATAAGTATTTCTGCTGCAGCCGCAGCTTCTTCCAGAGAAATGACGCGCAGCGAAAGCGCTGACGCGCCGCAGAGCTCTCGACGATCCACCAACGGCGGGAGCGCAAGGGAAGGAACCGCTGCCGAGCAGTCCAGGCATGCTTTTGATTACCTCGGTTATGCCCCTTCGAGCAAGCCGAAACCTACAACCACCGCCGTCGCCACGAGAAAGTGGTTCTCTGAAACTAGCATGACCAGCGCGAGCCCGACGTCGAAAAGCAAAAAGATGTGGTACGACCAGAGCGACTCGACAACAACAAGCGGAACCGGAACTAGTTCTCATCCAACTATGATAACTTCCGTTTCCAAAGACAAGGGTGAAGCGGTTCTCGTGCAGAACGTACTAAACAAGCCTTCCAGACCAACCCAGCCGACTAAAAAGGTCAATAATCTTCAAGGAACTAGAAAGCAGTTCGTCAATAGTTCACCGGAAGCTCAAAAAGACCACAGCGAGGTCGCTAAAGAAACTTCCGAGGAGGCGAAAAAGTCCAAGAGCGAAAACAGCAAGTCGACAGAAGTCGCAGATCTACTGCCCCTTTTAGAGGCGTTGATCACCGACGGATACATCACGTTGAACGAGAACAAGCTTTCCAGTGCGTTGGCGACGACGACAACAACACCCGAGACGTTCACGCAGAAACCAACCTACGGGCTCCTGGAGGCCGCCAACGTCTTCACCTCGCACGTCCACGGGAGAACCAACACCAAGAGGCCGATCCACCAGACCGTCAACAAGAGGTACAAGAAGAAATTTCTTAGAGACCAGCACGGGAGCGTCCGGATAGCGCAAAGAAAGGCTTCCCAAGAGCAACAGGTTGTCCCAGAACCATACATCGTGTCGTTCTTCAATAGGGACCGCCAGGTCAACAGAACTGACATGGCAGCTGGAGTTGACAGCCCTGTTGTAAGATCTGAGATGCCAGAATCCGTGACGACAGATCCGAAGGCATCTTCTGAAATCACGAATCCCGATGTAACGTTTAAGACACAAGATTTTGCTGTTACACCTAAAAAGATAATGATGTCCGGAACGTCGAAAGTACCAGATAGTGCCGTGACGTCCCAACTAGACAATCTTGCTAGAACTAAAGACACTCAGTTTGAGTCAACTACTCGAAAAACTACGATGATCTCCGGGGCATCTACCGATAAAAATATAAACACGTTTTGGCAGCAATTATCTAAGGTTTCCAAGAAGGCGAAATCGGAAAAATCCATTTCGAATTTCTCAGAAAATCAATATCAATTGAAGACGATTACACCAGTCCCGACTGATATAAATTCATTAACTGTGATCGCGTCTTCTGATATCGATTTTCAGAAAACCAGTCCGTCTCAAAACGTAGTCGATTCTGCTAATAAAATTATTGATCTGGACTCTAATGACTTGAAGGCAGAGACGTCAACGTCAAATAGGAATATTGAGAATTCCCAGACACCGGAAATACAGCTGACACAGACATCGGGAAAACCCCAAACAACACCGGAAGTAAAGTACGTGTCAGTTTACCCTAAAGAAAAAATGGCGTACGATTCTAACAAGAAAGGCAAAGGTGGTAGGAAGAGATCAAAGGCGATTGACGCCAACAGCAAACTTGCATCAAGCGAACTGGTGAACAATGCTGAGATTTCTGATGTGGACAATCTCGTTGATGATGCTCCCATACAACCTGACGCTCCATCTGGTCTGAAGACGGAGTTCAGTGATGCAGAAGATACTTTTACTATCCTGACCGAGTCTAAGAAGAACAGCCAGAGGGCTAAGCTCTACTCGGCGTCACTGACGAGCGCTGATTATTTGAACGAGATCAACAGAAAAATCGGGGAGAAACTCCAAAGCGTGGAAGAGGAATCGACGAAAGACTACTCCGAGCTGCACGCCTCGCCCAGGGCCGTCACCACCACCAGGAGCGACATGGTATCTAAAACGGAAGCGGCGCTCTTGAGCGACACGATTAAGCCGGTTGTGGCGATCGCCTCTTCCCCGGGGGGTAACGTCAGCGAGGAGGAGACTGCTCGAAAAGGCATCACGACAGCCCCGCGTGTTGAAATCATCCAGGAGAAAGAGGTAGTGTTTTTTGGCGAGGTCACTGGCAAGCCAGTTCCGCTGAACCAGGTTACAGACAGTACACAGAAAACCTCGCCCGTAATCTCAATTAGCAGAGCTCAGACGTCTGTGGACGTAGGGCGAGATTCGGAACCGAATGAAAACCTATTCCGAACAACTGGGGTTAACGCTGACTTTACATTTAGAGCCTCGGTTTGGACCGAGTCGCCTGCCGATTCAAACGGAAGTAATGAGCGCTTTCCAAAGGTCAAGATGACCAAGGACAGCGATTGGGTGTCTGTGAATATACAGCAAGCTGACGTCATAGAGAAGTCTGCAAATGATGTCGAAGATACGCTAATGGATAAGTCTGAAAGAAAACTAGTGGCTTATGAAATTACTTTAGAACCGACCACTGCGAACTTACTAAGGGCCCGGAACGTCACAGACACGAGAAATTCCAGCGTTCAGGTTATTTCTAGCAGAGGAGACGAGGCGGAAAAATCGAGCGGTGATAAATCAAGCGAGACCTTTTCGCCCTCGACGTCAAGCCCAGTCAGTGTGAAATCAGGCGGAGCAACTCTCTCGCCAACGGGAGAGAGCAGAGACAATAACGTGATTCTCGCGTACGAGGACACGATGAACGAGATTCTGAAGAGCGTCAGGGTCACCGCGTCACCGGAAACAGCCAAGGGTTCCCAAAGCTCGACGGGGCTTTCATCTCGTTCCACCCAATCGCCGACGATCTTCATCAAGCCTGCCGTGCACGTGCCGGGAAAAATCGCCAAACTGGAAGGTAAAAAAAAGCTCTTCTCCTCTAAAAGAGGAAACTCCTCTTGCAGTGTTTATAACTCCACGGCAATCTGGCATGTACTGCTTGTGATGTTTATAACCGTGACACGTTTTCAAACTCAGAACTAAAACTTCTAAAACTGTTTTGAAAAAAACAAAACAAATCGCAATTATTTTACTTTGAGAACAGACTTTCAGAAGAAATTTTCCGGTGATTGAAACAATAAAAAACAAACTACGTCTTAACTTAACAACGTGTGATATATTTAAAACTGACAGTTTCTTTCATATTTTTCTGATGTTCTAACGTCAAATCATTTTGTGCCACATTATTTAGTATCGCCTACCTTTAAAAAACTGCTTCTGATGTTTCCAAAGATGTTTTGTTTCAGCACTTTGTTTTTGCAGCCTACTGTTTTTCTGCATTATTTCATTAAACCTGTTATATTAATTTCATGTTTTTACGCATCGTTAAGAAATGACTTTTTTGTAACTCATCCTATTGTTACAGCGTACGCAAAATTTCAGCATCTACATTCAACCAAAGACTAGAATAAGATGGACCGCTTGCTCTATTTTTAAAGCTTATATGTTCTCTTTTTCCCTTTCGCATCCAATAATGCTGTCTTAAATGACTTTTACGCTCCTACGTTTGCCTAAATGTTTCTGCTGTATACAAATTTCGATTTTAATTTTTCATTGAGAAAATCAAAGCGATTTAATAAAACGGAAGTGTACAGTGTAAAAGTGAATTGGGAATTCCGAAAGAAATCATTAGAATAATTAAATAGCAGAAATATTAATTAAAGCCAGCGGTCCATCTTGTTATAGTCTTTGATTAAACATTTCTATTTCATTTAAAACTCCATAAAATACAATTTTGCACTTTTTCATCGGGTCTAACGGGGTCTTAGCAGTACAATGAAGAAGAAGACAATACAAAGTGTATGATCAATACGATATTAATATTTATCTTTACATTAAGTTGGGGATTTTTTTTTTTTATAAAACTGCAGCATTCGTGGTTTCTCATCCTTCTACTATTTTTCTTTATTTAAAAACATAATGTGTTCCAGATTTCCACATTTTTACACTTTAGTATTCAAAGTTAGTCTAGATAAATAAATAAATATATTATATAGAGCTAGTGAAATGGAAGGGGAGAGAAGCCACTTTAAATAAGAAAATGGGAATTCCCTTAGATTTATTCCCGTTCACTTCTACATGCAAATTGAAGTCCACTTTCAGTTTATTACATTAGTTTCGTATCTTCAAATCCGTTTATCAGAAGAACACTTCCTGCCTTGTATTATTTTTTTCTTCTTCTTAAATTTTTTACATCACTGTTATGTCTACAGTTTATCGTAAACTTTTTTTTTTACTGTTTAGTCTGCAGTTTAGTGTTAACTTTTTCTTTCACTGTTTAGTCTGCAGTTTAGTGTAAACTTTTTCTTTCACTGTTAGTCTGCAGTTTAGTGTAAACTTTTTCTTTCACTGTTTAGTCTGCAGTTTAGTGTAAACTTTTTTTTCACTGTTTAGTCTGCAGTTTAATGTAAACTTTTTGTACTGTTTAGTCTGCAGTTTAGCGTTAACTTTTTTGTATGGAGCTTACAACCGTGTTTTTTTTTCCTCGCCATGTTTTTTTTATTTCAACAGATTTGTTTATATTTAATACATTTGGTATGGCAAAAACTTGGCTATATTTTATAATCTTTGCTATTAAAATTTTTTTTGTTCTTTTTGCTTTCAAAGTTATGAATTTAAACATTTATTGCAAGACAAATATTTTGGTGAATTGTTAACATATTAGCATTAATCTATTTTAAATAAATCGTTAACGTAAAGCCATCTTTTTTTTAATTTTATTATTGCGTGATGTTATGTTTTAATCTTACTGTCAACTTTTAAGAATAGTTCAGTTAGAAAATGCACTAAACGTTTGCTAGTACTTCATTATAGTTACACTTCACTTCTTTCAATAAATGTCAAGATTTTAAGCTAAAGTTTCGTTGCAGAGAGTATAATAGTACGTATAATGTACGTTACAATACTGTTATGTTAGTATAAGGTTTATCATACATATAAAGTGGCTAACATCCATTATTGTATTTGTTAAAGTATGCTGTAATTTATTTTAAAACTACACCAATTTAACTAAATTAATGGTGCAATACTGCTGTCAAAGTCTGTATATGTATGTATGTGCCATCATTTCATCTATGACTCCATATCTGTATGACTCCATATCTGTATGACTACATATCTGTAAGACTCCATATCTGTATGAATCTTTTAGCTCCAAATATGTACAGGCTAAATTTTATCCTACTATAATTATTTTTTCAAATAATTTGCCCATCACTTTTCATGTTGCCAGTGCATCCCAGTATTGCTGTATTGGTCGCATGTCTTTGTGTATGTGTGTGTGTTTGTGTGTGTGATAGGATGGCTCAGTGTGTATGACGTGCGATGGTCTAAATGTAAACACCTGGACAGCTGGTTTGTCCAGTGTGTTCAGATTGGTCTCTTGAAGACAATTAAAGATTTGTTCTATAGAAGAAGAGTCATAGAGAGATAGAGAGAGAGAGAGAGAGAGAGAGAAAACGGAAGAATAGAGTATATGAGAAAAATAGAGAGAGAGAGCGAGAGAGAAAAGTGAGAGAGAAAGTGAGATCGTACGAAGGAGCGAAAGTGATGTAGGGAGAGAGAAAAAGATAAAGAGTGTAAGGCATAAAATAATAAATTTCAGTTTGATTCTAATAAAAGTTTTAGAAAAATTACAATAAAAAACATCGAAGCTACAATTCTAAAAAAAAATTGTTTCCATATTATGTTATCAACTCTGAAATTTGACTTCACCAGTTTTTATGTGTTATAGAAATAAAATTGGACATGTTTTAAAAAATGTAAATATTATTAACTATTGTATTTTCTATACATAAGTTATAATGTCCGCGTCCAATCTTCATAAGTGTAAATTGTTTTTTGCATCAAGACCGTAACTCGTAGATTTCCGTGTTTAAACCATTTAAAGTAACACCAATTTAACTAGAGGTATATAATGATGCTCTGTGTGATTTTAAAGAGTTCTGTTTATGATGTGCACATGTAATTATTATGTCTCGATAAGGTGAGCATAAACTGTTTGCACATATGACTGGGAGGATGTACTACTTGTTAATCAAATTAACGCAAATTGTTGGGCAGCTTTCACGGTTTCCTGTATATACAAAGAACATTTTCTTTTTGTCCAACTGTATTCCACGGCCTAACTGTTGATTATATACTGTAGGTTCCGTATCATTGTAGCCAAATTGATTGAAGCTGCGTATTGTAAATATATTCTTGTTAAGGACTATGCCTATATAAATTATGATGCTTTTTGCGCTTAATTGTACAAACGTAAACTAAATATTTATTGTTTATAAACTACTTTCCCTGTGTTTTATCCAAAGTTGAATTTGTTATTTAATGAAGATTACTTATACATGTGTATATATTGCTTTAAGATACAGGCGAATTATGTATGTTATTCATATATTTAACTCCATTTTCGCTTCTGTTTTTTCACATGTAAATATACATTTAATTATATGGTCAGCTGGGACTGGTCATTTCATAAACCTGATCTTTCATTGAATTTGTGCTTCACTTACCTATGCCTCCGTATGTGACAATAAACTTATATTGATAAAAAAAAACTCAATTTAATTTTGCATTTCATTTGTTTCATTTATTGTCCTTATCAAAATGTTTTTCTTATCAACACTTAGTTCACATTTCCTTCTTTTTTTGTGTGTGGCATTCTCGAAGTAAATAACGAATAGTAAAAACAAACAAACTTGTCATCGTTTGTAGTTCCCATGCAAGACATAACTCTACTGTGAAGCTGGCTGGTCCAGCGGTTAGTTCACAGGACTGTCAACCAAAAACCAACTGACACGTCGCGGGTTCTAGCCCGGCCACCGGCGGATCCCTGTCGCCCTGCAGGAGTTTTGGGCCTGTAAACATATTTGCGCCAGCAGGCAGCATTGTGTTTACAGAGCGCACTGAGCATGCTAAAATAGCATGGATAGAAGCGCTATATAAGTAACCAATTTAATT
Source organism: Anisus vortex (assembly GCA_949126835.1). Classification (NCBI taxonomy): domain Eukaryota; kingdom Metazoa; phylum Mollusca; class Gastropoda; family Planorbidae; genus Anisus; species Anisus vortex. Next base: position 6,913,593 of record OX421500.1, read on the forward strand.
AAATTTAATTTTTACAATACTTCATGGTATTTCTTCAGAATTGGAGAACCTTCCCCAGGACAAGATGCTTAATTGTATTTAGAGATCATCTAGAAACAATCAGATAGCAAGACACTTATACAATCTTAATACATTTATTTATTCTACGAAATAGTTGAACAAAACACACACTTACACACTCTCAATTCTACAGTGTACTTTAGGAAAATATCATACACTATGGCTTAGAGTTGCTGCCACGTTGATATTTTTCATGTTAAATCTAGCTTTTTTTTTGTTTTAAATTTGCTGCCACGTTAATATTTTTCATGTTAAATCTAGCTTTTTTTTTTGTTTTAAATTTGCTGCCACGTTGATATTTTTCATGTTAAATCTAGCTTTTTTTTTTGTTTTAAATTTGCTGCCACGTTGATATTTTTCATGTTAAATCTAGCTTTTTTTTTTGTTTTCAATATAAGAAGAATTGAAAAAGAAACACTAAAAACTTTTTTTTAAAATGAAACTGTATGTTTCACCTGGAAATTTCTCTCATAAGAGTCGAACAAATATTTGTTTCCATTGATCTCTGCGAGGAATTAGCCGCTTGGGAGACATTAAAGTTAATATCATGAGCTCTTTAAGGTTGATTAAACCGGGATCTCGGTAAAATAAAGTCTAGTGCAGAAGTCGGCAACCTTTTGATAATAATGTAGAATTTCTATTTCACTTTGCGTGCCAAGGGCCTAAAAGTCGTACTTCTCTAGTACACAATAACCTTGAATAGAATAGGACAGTCTTTTTATTATAATTATTTTTTTTATATTTTTTTTTTGGGGGGGGGGGTCTTATGCGTGCCATTGAAAATCACTCTGCGCGCCAAGTGTGGTCCTAGGTTGCCGATCCCATAGTCTAGTGTCTTTAAATAATAAAATGATTCATGGTCAAATGAGAGTAAAGCAATGTGCTTTATACTTTAAACGAATCTAGTAATAGGCGTTTCCAACAATATTGCAGAGTCTGCTAGGCTGGGCTTTTATATAAACACACATTTATATAATGAAATGGTACAAAGAAATATTGAACTTAAAAAGGTTTACCTTTTAATGGTTCTAAAAACTACATGGACAAAAATGTGAACATATTTTTGTGTGTACACACACACTCTCTTAGACACACACACTCATATATATTTATAATAGGAAGTTCTGCATTTCTTTAGCTATGTGTCATCACTATTACTATTATCACAATACAAATGTAATACTTTTTCTCCATCTAAAATACATGATTATGAAACAATATATTCTTAAAGGGGGGAATAATATCGACATAAAAAATACAGTCTGAAACAAACGTTCGAAATTTACATAATAATATGCATTCGTATAATACTTACGTCATTGTGAGATGGTGCCAACTATAAAATTATATGCCAACTCAATAGGATCACACAGAATTCAAACATGTCGCGAATAATATGTATTAATATATTTGTTTATTACACGATAAGACTGTTCTCAATAGGATTGTCCCCCCCCCCGGGCAACAAATATTCTGTCTAAGGCTGAACTCTGCGAGGCCTTTTAGCAGATAACTGGCTTATAAACATAATATTATCTCCGTTTCATCAAGGGTAAATTAGAACTAAGTGTTATATAATATGATCAAAAAATGTTTAATAGTCATTATCAAGACTATACGATTTCCACTTCGACGTCCAGTTCTGGTCTTTTAGAAATATACAAAGGCTACACGAATAGTTATGAGGATTCCGTTTTAAACATCCAGAGTAAGTATGCGTTCATTAATAATCGACGTGTTAGTCGCGTTAAGTTATATTTAGTTTGCTCTAAAAGAGTAACGGTTCTTGGCTATAAAAAAAAACATGATCTGTAGATACATAAAAACTAAATACGAACATTCTTTTGCATCAAGTTTGGTAATAAAAATTGGTGATTCTTCACCCGACGTTCACAATCCATCGTTTTCTTTCGGCAACATCTTTTGGAAATGAAATACAAATTTAATTCCCTTCAGCTTTACTTACTGGCAAAACAACCAGTAATGCAACACATAGATAAGTTTTGTATCACCAATTCTGATATATAAACTAATATATTTGTTGCTAACTACATTATAATAGCTAAAACGTTACAATTAGGTCAAATACATATTTTAGATATAATCGAGATCTATTTCATAATTTTAAAAGTTTTATTTCTAATCTTCTCGAAAAAACATTGTATGAGATATAAACTGTATTAGTATCAGTGGCGTAGCCAGGATTGCAAGGCGGGGGTGGCAAATGGTGCAAGGTCGGAGAGGTAGGAGACAGGGCAGGCAACTATAGTATAAAGTGCGTGAGGAGGGGAAGGGGTAATAATGCAAGAGGGAATAGTCAAAGTATGGTGAAAAACAAAAGATTCAACTGGTGAACAATTTCTCGCCCCTAAACCATTGAACAACTAACATTGTATCCATAGTGATAAGTAAAATCAGATTCATTAAATATTTACATGTCATTACCAAAACGTAACCAAAAAGAAAAAAGAAATATTTTTAAAACACTAAGATTTCAATAGAAATATATATGTGTGTTTGGGGGGGGGGGGGGGGGGAGAGGAACCATGTTACGCTTACGAGAGTTAGGCCTATAGTCAATTGGAAATATGTTAACCAAGTTTAGAAATATATTAAAATTAATGATATGCCTTTCAATCCCAATTCTATTTTAAACATAAAAGCCAGCGTATACAATTGTGTTTTTATTATTATAGGGGGCAGGGGGGGGGGGTCTGAAAGTTTGACAGTTGTCACAAAGGCAGAGTATGTGAAAATTGCCTAACAATTTTTGACGTAATTAATGGACGTTCCGTAACCTAGTGATCTAAATATTGGGTCATACAAAACTAGGGCAAGTACTTCACCGTTAGTTATTCATTATTTAAAAACAAAATATGCATTAGCAATTGTAGAATCAAACACACCTTTATAAACATTATCTTGCAAATACTAATACAATTAGTCATTGTTATAGATAGCAATATCAGTACGGTAATGTAATATCATTTCGAACATTTCAATAATGAGCACATATTAAAAATAAATAAAATGATGACTATGCATTAAGAATTTGAACTGCATTGCAACTTAATGTTTACTTTATAAATATACCGTGTTTTAGACCAGAGATCGGCAACCTACGGCGCGCGCTATAGACCTGGCACGCAGTGCTATTTTTCAATGGCACCTGGAGGACACACCAATCGAGTGAAACTCTTCCACAAGAAATTGAGAGCTAGAGCAGGATGACTCTTAGGCTGTTGGCGCTCTGAATAAATTAGGAATCCTATTTTTGGCACACTATTATCACAAATGTTTGCCGACCCGTGCTATAGACAAATGGCATTTTTTGTCCAGTTATTGAAAAGGTAACCTAACCGTAAACATAACAGATTGAAGAGGTAAATAACGACGTTAAGGTATTAATGCACACTCGTATCAAAAGGTTGCTGACCCTTGTACTATGGGATAGAGCAGTTAATATGAATACATTGACCTACAATTTTTGACCACTCACAACTAGACAAAGATTCATATTATGCACTTATTCGCTGATTGCAACAGTAACTGTTGCCTTGCTTGAATTGTACGCTCATAGAGATCAAATAATAGGTTTATTTTACATAGATCTAAATATGTTCATACAAAAAATTTAAGATTATTCATTTCATTCCAAAGGCGCATTGTATTGCTAGCCCAATCTCAGAGTCCAACAGCGGTCCAACCATCCAATACCGAGCACAATCGTTTTCATATACGTTGTGCAACCTACTCGGCACACCTTGCCAAACCAGCAACAGTAAGTTCTCTCTTCCTACTCTCCAACACTTAGATCTAGAAGCTGTTTTTGTGTGTGGAAGAACTGGGATTCCCTATGAAACTATTTAGTACGTTCTAAAACTAGCACTATAAACCAGGTGGCGAAGTTTACAAAGAAAGGGAGTATAATAGAAACTTTGTTTTTATGGGTTAGTTTATTTTTAATACCCATATTATTTTCAATGTGGGTTGAATTTTCGCGTGACATTTTTTCTCACATTTTTCGCAGAAAAAAGCTATTGTTCTAAAATTTCAGAGGGTGAGGGGCCTTAACGTAGCGTCGCCCCTGCTATACACTATACACTTCCAAAAATATATTATAAGGTACGTTTTGTTAATTTACTTTGTTATAGATAAATTGTTAGTACTGGTACGTTGTTTTTTGTTGTTGTTATCTCAGACAGCGCTAAAATAAAAGCATTATTAGTTAGCAGCTGGTCAGGAAAATTAACAACCAAAACTCTATTGGCCTAAGACTCTCTATTCAAACGACGAACAGCTACAAAAAGTCTGCAATTCCTTCACCATAGCTTCAGTCCGAAGAGCAAGTGCCCAGATAGCTGCTGGATCAGAGAATGGTGATGATTATGAACAGATAAATCCCACTAAAACCTTATAATTTGCACTTTTAATGACAACGTTTAAATTGTGATTCGTTGTTTTCATAAAATAATATCACTAAAATTAATTCATCTGATCTAATAAGAAGTATATATCTGGATGAGGACGCAGACGTTTCGGTTGCGTGCCAGCTGACGTCACGTCCTGTCCAGGCGAGTCAAGTTTTCCCTCTTGGAGTTAAAGTTCGTTGGTGGCTGGCGATGCAGCAATGCTGACTGCCGAACTGTGGAAGGTAGAAGAGGAAAAAAAAACATTTCATTTAATACAATGTGAAAACAACATTAGGGGCTTTTAAGTTAAAATAGTTTGTCATGCGATCATCCAATTATACAACATGTAAACTTAAGTACTCTAAAAGGCTAAATATATATATATAAACAAAAACATCACATAAAAATCATTACTATTTGGTTGCATATTCATTATACAATAATACGTACAACCAAAATTGTACACCATTTAAAAACAACATAAGTTGTAATTAGATTAAAACATATATTTATATTTTTACTCGAGAAGTTGCTCGCTCGGTTTGTATAATGTAAATTGACACGTGTTAAATATTATGCATGCATAAAGGTGTACAACATTTCCGGTGCCATTTGTTCATTTGCTTTAAAAACATGTTAGTGTGTTGCGTTACTGGTTGTACGAAAAGATGTAGAGGGGATTAGATGTAAATTTTATTTCATTTCCAAAAGATGTTGCCGAAAGAAAACGATGGATTGTGTCAGACGTGAAAAATCGTCTATGCATAATCTCAAAACGAATTGCTTGATGCAAAAGAATTTTCTTTCTTTTACTCCCTTTCTATTAACTCATACTGTTTTTCTGGTTGATAGTAAAACTTTGCATTGATTTTTCGACCACTTCCCGTCGTCCTATCGAGCTGAAACTTGGGCAGCAGACATATGCGACTATCAATACATTCTATCAAATTTTCAGTAAAAAAAAATTAATTTTACTATAATTATGATTTTTTTTTTTTATTTAACAAACACTTCATAGATAAATGGTCTATTGTTTGGTTTCACGTTGAAAATTCCGGTCCAGCTTTTTACGTTTTTTTTGCGGGCCAAAGCGAGGAAAAAAAAAGGATGCGCAAACTTTGTGTGCGGAAATTCATAAGGTATGATATCACTTAGGCCTATATTTATTTTAATTGATCAAAATAAATAAATTAAATATAAACCTAGTTTACAAAGAAAGGGAGTATAATAAAAACTTTGTTTTTATGGGTTAGTTTATTTTTAATAACCAAGAAATGTAGCCCGATGTACCACAGTAGATCATCTTTACTGGGCGAATCTTTTTTTTTTTTTTTTTGCTGTTTGTTAGTTAGATTTTATCAACTGTACTGTAACATGCTGCCAAGTTCATTAACCCTTAAATAAACACGGGATGTTTTTTTTTGTTAACTCCCTTATCTCTCCTGATTTAATGAAAGCAAAGTAACCTGCGCAGGAGCTAATTGTGGATAATTAAGTCTTTCGTGTGTAGTTGTTTCCCATACGTGAGTTAACATTGAGATGGATTTTCAATAGAATATCAAACAAAACCACTAACAAATTGAATAGTTATGGGTTAGGATTATAGGTTAGAGTACCGTTAGAGCAAAGACTATAATAAGAGGGACCGCTTGCTCTATTTTTAGAGATTATATGTTCTTCTTTCCGTGCGCATCCAATAACGCTGTCTTAAATTACTTCTACTTTCCTACGTTTGCCTAAATGTTTCCGCTAAATGTTTTCGATTTAAATTTAAATTTTTCATTGAGAAAATCATAGCGATTAAATAAAACGGAAGTGCATTGTACAAAAGGGACTCGGGAATTCCGAAAAGAAGTCATTCGAGTCATCAAAAAGCACATCTTGTTACAGTGTTTGGTTAGAGAACCTTAATAACATATATATTTAATTGGCTCATCATTTGCCTTAATCCATCGTGCCACACGCGATCAAAAGATGTGCATACTATATGGGTTAGTGTTGTTAAAATGAAACTGTTTCCTTAAAAATCAATAATCGGCTTCGTACCAGAGACATTCCGAATGGCTTCAGAAGAGCTGCCGTTACCTTACCGTGCACCGCTAGAGCTTTTAGCCACAATTAACAAATACTAAAGAAAGAAATGTAACTTAATAAAAATAAAATAATAAAAACGACCGTAAAAATTATTGATTGCCAAAGTCTGTACCGGTAAAGGGGATTCTTTTAATCTAATAGATATTTGAAGATTCTAATAGATATTTGAGGATTCTAATAGATATTTGAGGATTCTAATAGATATTTGAGGATGAAATTTTGAGGTGTGATGCCAACTGTTGTATATGTCAGCGTTTTAACATTACCGGGCCTTGAAAGGGAAAAGATCAAATACATATAAGTACTCTTTCTTCCCGAGTGGCATTCGGGCATGGAATGGGTTGCCTGAACAATCCAGGAAAACCAGTAACTTAACATCATTTAAAACATTAATAAAAATGCAATAATCTTCTATATAGAAGGAGCCTCTGTAATGTATAAGAAGAAGAATAAAAGTCTAGATTATTAACGTAAAAATTGTAACAGTATATTTCATGATACGCCCGGATGCCAGTCGAGAAGAAAGAGTACTAATATGCATTTGTTATCGCATAAGTGCTAAGGAAAGTGTTCTTTGTCCTTATGTTTATCTGAGCATTGCAACATGTTGTCTATTGAAATAGAACATAATAAATAGTCTATGGTCAAAGAGAGATAACCAATGAAAAGAAGAGTAGACCTTGACCTTGGATAGCAAAGGCAGACGGAGACTATAATAATTACGCAGTTGTGTTGTTAATTCACGTGTTAGGTTAGAAAAGATCGAAGGAAAGGTTACGAGACTTGACATTGGTAGGGTAGTGGGCATTCAGCTTTTGTAGAGAGAGGAGCTGTATTTTTATGTGGAGATTTTGTAATGGACATAATATGAGAGATCTCTGTGAATCTATTCTGTAAATTCGAGGATATAAATTGCAATGCTATTCATATGAATTGTGAGGACATAAAAATATATGTGTGTGAATAAACTTATCTATATATTTTACTGTTCCTGGAGTGTTAAGTATTTTTATGAACGCCTCGTGTGAGTGAATGATACAAGTGTAAATATACAACTTACATGTTGTATATTTAAATTATAACTTTTTTAAATAACAAGCCATTCTTTTACAACGTCCGAAAAAGAATGTTTGTCTCCGTTCTTGATTATACTTTTCATATACGTCCTAGTAGATTTATTTATGTATAGTGTGCTTTTAAATTTATACGTTTGTATGGTTTGAAAACAGGATAGTACAATCTTCCGCTCAAAGCATAGCGCTAATTGAAATAAAAATTATGTGTAGTCCAGTGCTTTGAATTTGTTGAATGTATCTGTAAACTTAAATTGCCAGAATTACGTACATCATATACGTAGAGATGACGTTCATTACATATACAACATGGGCGATGTTGGCTTAGTTGGACAATACAACAAAGATAATGTTGACCTGAGAGTATGCATTCAGCATGGAGACGGTTGGCCTAGTTTACGCATTCAGCATGGAGAAAGTCGACATAAATTACTCATTCAACATGGAGACAGTTGACCTAAATTACGCATTCAACATGGAGACAGTCGACATAAATTACGCATTCAACATGGAGACAGTTGACCTAGATTACACTTCATCACGAAAACAGTTGACCTAGATTACACATTTAGCAATGAGACAGTTGACCTATATTTAGCATTTAACAGGGAGAAGGTTGACCTAGATTACGCATTCAACATGGAGACGGTCAACCTAAATTACGCATTCAACATGTAAACAGATCTGCTAAAGTACGCATATTATAACATTGAGACACAATACAATATAGATAGATCCTGGGTTGGGCCGATGTAGTTCAATTACTCAATATGTGTTTGTTAGTAATACACTCCTTAATCGCATCTCTAACAGTACATGTATTATTAGAATATTGACATGCAGGCCTATAAGCCAAACAGGCTATTCGTTAGTAAATATTTAGGCCAGGACACTACTAAAATGTGTGCAATGCAAGATAATATGTTTATTTTTAGTTCCAACGTGAGGCAGTGTACGTAGCGTATAGTTCTATATTTATACCCCAAAACGTAAGTGCCGCCTCAATCCAAGGGAGGTGATCCTAATGTTGTAGCGGTGAAGAGATGATTGTCGTTTGGTAAATCTTGCAGGTTATTGGCCTTTGTTTTAACTTTGTAAAGGAAAAAAAATACATAAATAAAAATTTAAAAACATAAATTGGCACAGCTAAACGCAACTAGTAATTATTATGCAGCATGAAACATAATTTTCAGAATGTCAAACGTAAGATTAAAATCACACAAAATCAAACTAATACATAACAAAACGAAAGAAAATATAAAATGGGTTTAGAATATTGGATTGGGAAGTTCAAATGTTGGTGTTAGAATTAGTAAAGAGAACTCTAAGAAATGACCTTGGGTTCAGTGGCGTAGCTAGGGATTTGGGGGCCCGGGGGCTTGGCCTCTTCAGGGGCCCCTTCAAAAAAAATATTTTCAGACACTCCTTTGGGGGCCCCTGCAAACACATTTTATCGGACACTCCTTTGGGGGCCCCCCTCAAGTAGGGGCCTGGGGGGAATTTCGAATTCGGACCCCCTCCCCCTCCCCTAGCTACGCCACTGGGGTTATGTATTGCAATTCCTTTCTATCTGGTTACAACTAAAGCGGATTTTGTTACGTCTGTGTTTCTGAGTGACAACTAAATCTAATAAGAACAAAGACAGTTTAATACCTTTATACTTATTGTCATGGACATTTGAATAGTCTTTTTTTTTTAATTTGTACTATTGGCACGGTGGCCGAGCAGCAGCGCGTTCGACTGACAGTTCTGAAAGTCTTGGGTTCGAATCCTGTTGAAGGCTAGAATTTGTTTCCCGAAAACTGGAGGGTGGCCCTGAGTCAACCCAGGTTTGATGGGTACCTGACATTAGTTGGGGTAAAAGTAAAGGGGGCTGGGCATTGTGCTGACCACATGTGTCCTCGCTACCTGTGTGGATAACGTATCGGACTGCCATAGGTCACCCAGGGTTCGGATTCTCCAGTTAGTCTATACTCTATAGCTTTTTAAAAAAAAAATTGTCTCAAATTTTTATTAATATTATTGAAAAAAAAAGATTTTAAATCCACGCGCAATACTGGGCAATTTAGCTTTTTGTTATATAAAAAGACTTGCCTATTTTTAACCCGATTAAAATATTTATTATAAATTACTTCCCATAATGTCTTCAGTAAAAAAATAAATACTTTTTTTTAAATAAGTAGATCTATAGCTTTCGATTCATTGTAGTTTCAAATTTTTTTTATCTGTAGCTAATACAGGCATGTTTTATTTTCCTCCAAGCAACGCCGGGGAATTTAGCTTGTAATGCATAAAGCGTGACATGTTTTTATTTAGAATTATAACACAGAAATACCAAACATAACACATAGAAAGACACGGGAAAGCATACGCTTTTATTAATCAATAATATACAAGAAACTATTTAATGGTTCCGGGTATCACTTGATACGGTGAAATGATGCAGTGCTGGTAACACGGTGAGTACGTCCAGGACACGATATAATTTTATGAGTAAAACAATTTCTTTGAGACTCTGCTGCAAGTCTAAAGGGTCAGTGAAGCATCATTCACCAGTTTGCTTGGCCTGAGGTTTACGAGTGCATTGTGTTGCCAGCACAATGGACCGCCACAGTTTCATCTTTCCAAAATTGTAAGTTACACGTCAAACGTAGTTTACTCCCGAAATGTAGGCAAAGTGTAAAGGAATTATTTGGTGTAAAAGATCAAATTCTTTCAATAAGATATAGGACGAAATATTATCTTCTTTTTAGAAGGAGTGTCTGTAATATATACGATTTGTGAATGAAGCTATTCTCAAACGTCCCATTTTATTATTCCAATGAAGTGCCTTCACTTCAACAATTCTCAGTTTCATAAGAAATGACATTTTGTCAACTAATGCCATTTTGCTAACTAATGACATTTTGCTAACTAATGCCATTTTGCCAACAAATGCAATTTTGCCAAAAATGCCATTGCGCCAACAAACGCCATTTTGCTAAAACATGCCAAATCCCCCAACATTTTATGTCAGCTCCCTGACAAATATGTAAAGTGTGCTCTCTCGCTAACAACATGCACCAAACGAGGACTTAGTGCCAGAAATGGCTTGTATAGAGATATCCCTTTAAAAAGGGTAATAGCAAAAGCAGTCGTCGGGTATGCGCGTGACGTAAGCGCGGATTGAGATTAATCCCTGATGATGACGTATGTGTGCCGGTGAGACAACAATTTTAGACCCATAAAAGGCAGACACGATCTCTCTACATTAAGAGAAAAGAAAGAAATAGTGCAAGCCATTTCCTCATTCTTGTTCGAGATAAGATAAAAAGTCATTTTCCCGGTAAACTTTATTATAAGATACAAAGTAAAAGGTCCGGAAACTTTTTATCCTAATAAACGAGAAAGGTGTCAGATGAATAGTGCCGAGAAATAATACGATATTCGAACTTATTTAATGGCGTCTGTGATTGGTTGCTAGAAATAAATATGACATGTAAGCTCAATGCTGATTGGGTAAAGGGATATGGATGAAACCAATGATTTCTAGATAAACCTAAAGATTACATTAAGGTAAACTTAAACAATAGATTCAAGTAAACCTAAACATTGCAGTTAGGTACACCTAAGCAATACATTTCATCATCATCATCATCAATCCCATTACCGTTGTGGTCGTTGGCGGGAGCGAATGAAAACCTCAGCAGTCAACTTTGTCCACTTTTGCCTATCTTGAGCGGTTGTCAATAGCTAAGTCAACTACAGCCCTGTCCAATACTTTACATTGTTGAACCAGCATCTCCGCTGACGGCCTCTCCGACGTCCACCTTCTACCGTACCCTGGAGGATGTCAGTTTGCGCCGTTTGAGTGTTGTCATAATGTTTTCTTGAGGGCCTGAAATTGAGGATATTCTGCTCCACACATACGCATTAGTCATGTGTTATGTTATAAGTAGGAGATTCGAAGTATTTTTCTCATGCATTTATTTTCGAAAGCTTGCAACTTATTTTCAGTTGTAGCAGAGTCCAGGTATCACTCACATCCATATAGAACAATAGTTTTGACAAAGGCTCTGTAAAGTCTGAACTTTGTTGGCAGACCAATGATTTGGCTGGTCCAGATTCTGTTTAGGCGAGCCATTGCCGCCAATGCAGTCCCAATCATTGCCTTAATTTCTGACTCCACAGCGTCCGTCTACGGATATGATTGCTCTTAGATATTTGAAATTATATACTTCTTCCAGTTGTTGTGGGTTCAATATGATGTTTGCTCTTCTGGCATCTGTGGTGTTGATCACCATTTTACTCTTTTCTGAACTGATTTCCATTCCGTATGCCTTTGCTCTATCTGCAAGCTTGTCTGTGAGCTCTTGTAGTTCTTTGTTGCTCCCGGCCAACAGGTCGATATCATCAGCAAATCTTAGTTCCATAGGGTTACATTTAAGTAAACGTAAAAAAAATAAAAAGTTCAGGTAAACCAAAACCACGGATCGACAACCTAAGGCACGCGTGCCAAACTTGGCACGCAGAGCCATATTCAATGACACGCGAGAGACCTCCACGACTTTTTTTTTTAATTAATGAAAAAAAAAACACAACATTTTCTGGTTCTGAATAAAGAAAACTGACTGTTAAAGCCGATGTTTCTGAATGACATAGAGACACATTTCAGTGATTAGAATTTGCATTTACAATGACCCTTGGAATGGATTTGCATTGAAACTGGACATATCTTGCTGTGAAATCAATTTCAAAACATTTAACTACATGTACATGCCTATATTAACGCATACGTTTAGATAGATAGTTATGGCAATTTTAGAAGTACATCGAAGTACTCAAAGCGGAGTTTTCTAACAAAAGACAAGACTTTCAAAAACTGTTCAAAAATGTGCCAAGATTCCAAATGTGCCCTTTTGCAGAGACAAATCTGAAAGGAAGCTGCTTAGGTTAGGAAAGTCATCTGCTATTCTCAACTGATAGGCATTCGCTGTTCTACTTTCAACTTTTTGGTTCAACTTAAACTTATAAAGAAATTTTAAAAAGTCAGTTATATTTTTTATCTTACAAAACATAACTTGTTTGGCATCACTATTGAATCAAATTTGGAAAAGTTTTTTTTTTTTTTATAAAAGGAGATACTTCAAGAATTTTATTTGCGCTAATAATTTTAGTATGCTCCTTTTTTATTTCTTTTATAAAAGAATAAATGAATTACAAGTTATAACTTTAAACTGAACAAACTTTTAAAAGTATTTGAAAATCGTATAAATATTTTTGGACTAAAGAATTTATATGTATATTTTCAAACATTACATTAAGTACCCAGTTTGTCTGATTACAACTTATCTATTCCTCTTAACGATAATGCGGTGTAGATGGTCCATTAGCTGAATACATTAATTAAAGGACATCTCAGTAAACTGAGTAAATATGTCTTCTATGATGTGTGGGGGGTAGTGTTTTTGGTCAAACCGTGTTTTAAGATACGTTGTCCAAATGTGTTGTTTGTATTCTGCCAATGTGATGAGGTTTAATGTGTGTTTTGTGTTGTTTCTAAGTCTATGTTTGACTGTGTTGTTGTATCCATTATTAATTTCAATGTTTGTTTTGTTGGTATGATTGCGGGGCATGTAAGATAGATATATATCCCAAGGGATAGAACAATTGAAATGAAATGTACATAATTTCTACACACTTTGTTTTATTATTCTACATATTACGTTGTTTTAAATATCTTACAGTTAATAATGGATGTTTACGGTTAATACATGTTTAAATTAATTTGAATATGTATGGATGTTAAGCATGTATGTAAAAAAAAAGAAGAATGAATGAATTTAAATTTAAAGTTGAAATTTAAATATGTATGGATGCTAGGATTGAATGTCAAATAAAAAGAATGAATGAATTTAAATTTAAAGTTAGTTAGAAAACTCTTTGTCTCGTAAAACATTTTGTCTTCTATCCCCTTAAATGTGTATGAACTGTTCTTCTATTTCCTTTTCTTCGTGTAAAATATATGAGATTGTGCAGGTAAACTAAGTATTTAAATATTCTCTGCTGTCTTCTATCTCTTTGGAATTGTAAAAATGCAATAAATGTCTCCTATCCCTTTTTTCTCTGTGTAAAATAATAATTTTGGTAATGTAAATGCAATTTTTCATGAATAAACATTTTTTGAAAAAAAAAAAAAAGGACATCTCAGTAAACTGAGATCGCAATATAATTTTATTAGTAAGTGTTAGATCTTCATCTAATTTTGGTATTAAACATAAAACGCCTTTACTATATAATTCTCCTTGAACTATTTTCTCTATAAATCTCCTTGAACTATTTTCTCTATAAATCTGCTTGAACTATTTTCTCTATAAATCTCCTTGAACTATTTTCTCTATAAATCTCCTTGAACTATTTTCTCTATAAATCTCCTTGAACTATTTTCTCTATAAATCTCCTTGAACTATTTTCTCTATAAATCTCCTTGAACTATTTTCTCTATAAATCTCCTTGAACTATTTTCTCTATAAATATCCTTGAACTATTTTCTCTATAAATCTCCTTGAACTATTTTCTCTATAAATACCCTTGAACTATTTTCTCTATAAATATCCTTGAACTATTTTCTCTATAAATCTCCTTGAACTATTTTCTCTATAAATCTCCTTGAACTATTTTCTCTATAAATCTCCTTGAACTATTTTTTCTATAAATCTCCTTGAACTATTTTCTCTATAAATCTCCTTGAACTATTTTCTCTATAAATCTCCTTGAACTATTTCTCTATAAATCTCCTATGCTTTTGGCCTCGGTCTTGCTACGGAGTTAAATTAATAGTCCTATAAAAAAAATCTTTAAAAAGTATAATAGAACAAGTTGACTTTTAGGCTGTTGGCACGCATAATGATTTAGGAATCCTAGTTTGGCACACTGTTCACAAAAGGTTGCCGATCTCTGACCAAAACAATACGTTCCGGTGTATTTATACTGATGGTGTTTGTTATTATTGTGGATGTGAATGACTTTATTCCATCGTCAATACTCTTCTCATGATTCTCACCTTTATCGACACTTCAGCACAGGACACAATGAATGGAGTGCTGTAAAAGTCACTCAAGGGAACGTCAAGGAAAGACAACTTAACAAATAAGGTGGATTCGATTTAATTCCCCTTGATTTTAAAAATAATTTTATTCTTTTGTTATTTCCCGAGCTGAGAAAAACCAAACAACTATCATTGATATTAACCCTTACAGTCCCGGGCGCGTATATAGCGGAACTGAAGGCAGCATAGATAGAAGTAGGTCGGTACGGGAAGGGTTAAGAGTTGTAATGTCATGGTTGGGTTTCTTTCATTTTTTTATTTTCTCCATCCTTGGGGTAGAAATCGAATACCACTGGATAGGGGCTTCGGATCGAATCCAATGACGGTGAATATGTAATCGATATGCCCACATCTTGTTTCGGTTGAGTGATAAATGTTGTGTGTTTAATGGAAACATGGATTTCTCTATTGAAATGTAGGATTTATTAATGTTGGCTAAGATATACAATGAGGAATGCATATATATCAATTAGTACAGCACATTGGTTGGAAAAGACCATCGCTAGGGAGGGAGAGGGGGGGGGGCTGCCATTCTTCTTCTTCTTCGCCATTATCAATTCCTAGTGGAGCATAGGCCATTAACAATTTCTTTTTATGTCTTCCTGTCTCTGGCTATCTTCTCTCTTTCCAGCTTTTTAACATCAGCTGCACATCCTTTTTTTTTAACTTCTCTCCGATAGGTGTTCTTGGGTCTATATCTTCGTCTTGCACCCTTTGTATTCCATGCAAGAGCTTGTCTTGTCAAATTTGTAATCAATCTTACTCAATGATATAGTTTATATATAATGTCTTGGGCAACACGAAGGCATAATTAAACATTGAAGTTACGCTCCAGGGGAGATTTTTTTTTACATACAACATTAAATAGATTCGGTGGTCAATGAGCCTAGATTGTTATTACGAAGGTCATGGGGTTTGAATTCATATAACCGAAAGGGGTTTTCACCCGATTATACGGATGTCTCCTAAGTATACACATTAGAGCTTTGTTTAAGTTCACACAGTGGTCAATGAATATGGTGTTAAATTACTGGTTTGTTCAGGTAACCCATTCCCTGTCGGGATGCCACCACATGTAACTCAATATGAATACGCTTTGTTTTAGCTTATGGAATAAGAAAATTGTTTTTAGTCCCTGAGTATTTCTTCAGATTTATTCTCCCCGGGTTTTATCTCATATATTACAGACGCTCATTCTATAACGAAGATTATTGCGTCCGGTATCTAATCCTGATTTGTTCCCGGGTCTAGAAGGTGTCCATGATGGGTACCTGACCTTAGATGCGGTAAAGTAAAGGCGGCTGTGCACTGTGTTGGTCCCACATACACCTAGTATGCCGTGGCCACAGAAACTGGTGAACGCTCCTTCACCGGACCTATGGATCAATTTGGTCCGAAGGTTACTTTACTTACTTACTAAACACAAACCTCTTGTGTTTCCGCTAGTTTAAAGAAACCATCAAAAAGAATAAAAAATCAATAATAAAAAAAATCAATAATAAAAAAAATCGATTCATTGAGAACAATGGCTTGTGTTTGTGTACTTATCGATCTGTTAATTGTTTACTGCTGGCCTGTTTAGGATCATTGAAAGTATCGACTTACAGGAGGCTATTGTAGTTATAATTATTGTAGCTTCAGCTGTCATTGAATTCGAAATGTCATTCAAAGTAGTCATATCACATAAAAGCATTAAAATTCTAGCTTAGAAATACTACACAATAACAATATATAACAAAGGTCAGATGATGGGGCACGCTGGCCGAGCGGCAGTGCGTTCAACTGGCGATCCAAAGGTCCGGAGTTCTGGTGGAGGCTAGGATATTTTCCCAGGAATTGAGGGTGTCCCTGAGTCTAAAGGCTAAGCCACACTAGAAACAAAATCAGTGATTCGCTGCGATTCAATTCAAAAATCACGATGATTCTCCCCGTTTCTAATGTGGCATAGCACGAAACAAGTCAGTTTCAGTAGTGATTCCCGATGATTCACAGATTTAGAACATGTTCTAAAATTTGGCAACATGATTCTTGATTCAAGCTGTGTCAGCTAATGGGAAGCGGAATTAGATCATGTGATAATTAGCCTAGTTAAAAAAAGTAAACAAAGATGGCTGCTATTAAATCGTCCAGTTCGCTTAAAGAACATTGTAAGCTCCATAAATCTTTCATCTTTCGTTCCAAGGTTTAACCCACCATTTTCGTTTTCGATTTCAGTTTGCTTTAAGTAGAACAGATGCAGTGGGACATACCAAATTTACTTCGTCGTCACAGCTAGAATTCATGAGTCGTGAACATAAAATAGGGCGTCAAGAACAGTCACTCTCAACATTTTCTTGATTCTTTTGAAAATAAAATTGCCCGTCTTTGTTTTTCTGTCAATCGTGCATTACGTGTTGCATGGCTGATTGTAAAACAGCGTATTTCTTATTCGCTCTGAAACAAATTCTAGTGATTCGCTGAAACATGATTACAGTAAAAACGTGATTCTTGAGTATAGTGTGGCTTTACCATACCCGGCCCTGATTCATACCTGAAGTTAGTTGGGGTAAAGACGGCTGGACATTGTGCTGGCCACACATCCCATAGTATGCCGTGGCCACAGAAACTAGCTTCAACGCCCTAAGATCACTTTGATCCGACGGGAACTTTACTATAGCACATAAATCATTAAAATTTTAGCTTAGAACTACAACACAGTAACACAATAACAATCTATTACAAAGGTCAAGATAGACGTAAAGATAACACACATTTATATACTCTAAAAACAAAGATATAATTAATATAAAAGTTCGCTTTCTTCCAGAATAACTCCTTGGCAATGAGGATAATCATAATTTAAAACACTAATCAAAATGCACGACTAGGCTCAAACGATTGATAAAATAGGAGGATCACCGAACATTTGTTCAGAGCAGAATTTCAATCAATATCGAATTATACATGCACATGGATAGGTTATTCATTTTCTAAAAACTTGTAACTCATCCTATTGTTACAGTGTGCGCAAAATTTCAGCATCTACATTCAACCAAAGACTATAATACGATGGACCGCTTGATTTATTTTTAGAGCTTATATGTTATTTTTTTCCGTGCGTATACAATAACGCTGTCTTAAACGACCACTACTCTCCTACGTTTGCATAAAAATTTTCCGCTGTATACAACTTTCGATTTTAATTTTAATTTTTCATTGAGAAAATCATAGCGTTTTAATAAACCGGAAGTATGCAAGAGATTAGAATCGGGAATTCCGAAAAGAACATATTTGAGTCATCAAATAGCAGAAATATTCAAGCAAGCGGTCCATCTTATTATAGTCTTT
Source organism: Anisus vortex (assembly GCA_949126835.1). NCBI lineage: Eukaryota > Metazoa > Mollusca > Gastropoda > Planorbidae > Anisus > Anisus vortex. The sequence goes on from OX421500.1 coordinate 6,931,646, forward strand.
GATTAAACATTTGAGTCATTTGAGTGGAGTTGGTGAAAATAACATGTCTTAGTTTAATTATGTAAATTCACTTCTTTCTACTTAATGTCTTTCAGATTGCCTTTTTTGTATTAATGGATAAGAAATTTTAATGATTGTACTTGTAAATTTTAGACCACAAAAAGACAACTAAGAATAGATTTTGTTTATAGACTAATTTTAGATCTCCGAAGAGGGGAAGTAATAATATAATTTATAACATTCTGACTTTAGAACCAGGGGGACATAATTCATAAAGCTCACTTAAATATTCTACTTGCAAGTTTAACAGCCAAATTTTATATTAAGAAAGCCAAGTCTTTGAATTATAGATAATTTAAATTTCACTATAGCATTTTAACATCGTAACTTTTGAACAGGCGAAGACAACTCAATACTGTAGGCTATAGTCTCTCTCTTTGACTTGCCCACTTTTTAGCATTCACTTTCATTCTCTCATTGCATTTCGCCACTCTCTCTCTCTCTCTCTCTCTATATATATATATATATCACTCTCTTACTCTTTTAATATCTCTCACGCTCTCCTAAATTCTCACTCTCTCAATCGCTCATTCTCTCACACTAGGCCTATATATCTCTATTTCTCTCTAACTTCTCTCTGTATTTCTCCCTCTTTCTTTCCCTCCCAATCCCTCTCTCACTAACTATTTTCTCTATATCTTTATAACTCTCGCTCTCTTACTCTCTCTCTCTCCCTCTCCTGTCTCTGTATTTAACTCACTCATTGCTGTTTAGTCATATAATTGCCTACAGTAATTAACCCAATCCTAGAGTCTTCCCTTTCTCAAGAGCCTTTAGTCTAGACGTACGCTGTATCTTCAAGATGTGTAAACATCGGGCGCTTGGAGAAGGCTGTTTCAAGTTGCAGAGACACCCTTGGGGAGATAACTCGACCAAATTACTCTCCTGCTGATCGAGCAACTGGGGGGAGGGGGGTGGACTCTATCGTTAGCGCGTGTCTATCACAAAATAAATCATCTTGGGCCAAGAAGAGATAATGAAAACAAATCTGACCTCTGACCTGTGTGCTATTAATAGAACTTCAAGCTTGGCGAAAAAGGTTAGAGAAATCGAGTAGTGTTGGAAATGTTAAACTAAAGACTATAATTAGATGGGCCGCTTGCTCTATTTTTAGAGATTTATATGTTCTTTTTTCCTTTTGTACATCCAATAACGCTGTCTTAAATGACTTCTACGCTCCTATGTTTGCCTAAATGTTTCCGCTGTATACAACTTTTAATTTAATCTTAATTTTTCATTCAGAAAATCAATGCGATTAAATAAAACGTACGCACAGGCAGAATCGGGAATTCTGAAAAGAAGTTATTCCAGTCATCAAATAGCAGAAATATGAAAGAAAGCGGTCTGTCTTATTATAGTCTTTGGATAAAAGCTTTATCTTTCAATATTTATTTCTATTTATATTTGTTACTAATGTTTTTATTAATACATGTATATACAATATATATGTATATCAATATATATATATATATATACTCATCTATTTATCCATCCACTCATCCTGCAATGTATCGGTCTATAAACCAAATCGACGAATTTATCTTTCCTAACGTCAGTCACTCCATCAATTACCGGTAGCTAACGCATCAATCAAACCATCAATCAACCCATCAATAAATCCATCTATCCATAAATACTTAAATCATTAATGTTTCTAGCCATCTATACAGCCCTACTACCTGTCTTTCAATTCATCTATCTATAAACCTAATACCCACCAACTTACCTACCCACCTACCTACATATCAACCTACCTACCAACCTACTTACCTAAGTACTATCCCACCTACCTATTTAGTAGGCTATATATCTTAATACATATATCAATTTATTATTTTATCAATCTATAATTAAACAATCAATAAAAAAAATGTATATCCTTTATGCTAGAATAAATGCATATAAGTACTTTTTTTCCGAGTGGCATCCGGACATGAAACGGGTTGCCTGAACAAACCAGAAAAACCAGTAACGTAACATCATTTAAAAAACTAATAAAGATGCAAGACTAGACTCGGACCACGTATGAGCGTAGGGCGCAAAAATCTTCTTTATAGAAGTAGCGTCTGTAATATTATGAGATAAGAACATACGTTGACTCGGCATATTTCAACCTTCGAATGTTTTCTCCATCAATAATTTGTAGCCTAATTAAAACTAGATATGATTTTCGTCTTTTTCTTAGATCTTTTATTAACGCTGCATTTTCAAATGTTCTCCTCGTCATGTGATGTCATTACTAAAAAAAACACAACTTTAAACAAGAAATAAAGGGAAATAACTTAGACATTTTTTCATTTTTACCACTCGCGTCGGCCAGGTAAATACGGTTACGTAAAAATGGGGTCAATAGCTCGTACGTCTGTAGCCGTTTAGATACTGGCGTATTCTACTGTGTTTTGTTTTTTAACCCTTACAGTCCCGGGCGCGTATATAGCGGAACTGAAGGCAGCATAGATAGAAGTAGGTCGGTACGGGAAGGGTTAAATGCACGGTGAAATAAATCTACAGAGAATTCCTCTAGGTATGACAGAATGATAAATATAAAGAACAAAAAAAAATAATGGATCTCCACATTAATATGAAGAAGAAGGCTGTCCGTCAGTCTACGAATGTCATGAGTTCGAATCCTAATAAAGGCTAGGATTTCTTCCGGGGATTGGCGGGTGTCTCTGAGTCTACCCAGCTCTGATGGGTACTTGACATTAGTTGTGGTAAAGTAAAAGTCGGCTGAGCATTGTGCTGGCCACATATCCCCTAGTATGCCGTGCCCACAGAGACTGGTGAACGCTGCTTCACCAGCCCTATGATCAGTTTGGTTCGACATGTACTTTACTAACTTCACTTATATTGTAGTTGAAAACGTTCTAGGATTTAATAGAACTTTCTAAAAACCATAAAAAGGCTGGCTTGAACCTTAATCTAACAAAGCTTATTGAAGACACGGGAATACACAGGAATATGACAACCGTAGAAAAGCCATTATAGTTAAATATAGTCGCTAACATGAATGTCAAAGTAAGAATGTAAAGTATTCCGTCGGACCAAATTGACCCTACGAGCCGGCGAAACAGAGTTCACCAGTTCCTGTGGCCACTGAATACTAGGGAATACTAGGGAATACTAGGGAATACTAGGGAATACTAGGGAATACAAGGGAATACTAGGGAATACTAGGGAATACTAGGGAATACTAGGGAATACTAGGGAATACTAGGGAATACTAGTGGAAAATATCTGGTAGTAGAGACAGAGGAAGACAAACGAATGGGCAAGAAACAATAACGTAAGCAGTAACGACTTCCTTGAAACAGCTAACAGCCGAGAGAAATGGGAGAGTCATGATCACCGATGATGCCTGTTCCAGATCTGGCACCTGATGACGACACAAATAGAAAACCTCGTTAAACACACGTTTAGTTTTCATAGGCGAAACGCTAAACGCGTTATAGAAACTCGTTGAAGACTTTTAACAATAACTTTTTTTGTGTTCTTCTGGTTTCTCTAAAGGTCTCCAGAACAATGAATGGACTAATCGCTTGGTAGGTCATCGTTTTGCTCCATTTGATGCGTCAACTTGGGAATTGAGAATTCGAATGTGAGGAAAGTCTTGAAGAAGTTAATGACGTGAAACAAAAGATGTTTTGCAACATGGCCTATATAGTTTCAGAATACACGTGGGGGCTACAAAATGTCAAGGTTTCAGTGACTAATGTGCTGATCTGGGTCACAGAGTGGATGCATTGTCATAATTATGTTACTTTATTTTAAAAATGTATTCGACACAATATGAACTTAATCGTGACATTTTATTTATTCGATGCATTAATATAAGTATGGCTAATCCGCGTGTATATATTGTCACGTGCAAAACAGCTAATGACGTATTTAATAGTTTATTTAGGAATGTATAATTTTTACATTCTTTGATTCCCATCCCTCTTGAATCCCACAAGGTTGTATAAGTATTTGTATTTCTACTATATCTGTAGATATTTATATTTGATTGGCTCGTAGAATGTGTAAGTAAATGTTAATTTGTAAAATTAGGTAGTACTATACCTTAATATATAAGAAATACACAATCCTGTTTGAAAAGTAGTAATAACAATTTATTCCGAACAAGAATGAAGGTATAAATGGAACAGCAAAACAGAATACAGGTATCAATGGTAGACGATAAACTAATCAGTTGAGATTCTTCTAGACCATAGGTTCTCAACGGGGGGCGTTATCGCCCCCCCCCCCCGGGGGCGGTGGGCGGCTTTAAAGGGGCGCTAACGTTCCAGGGGGCGATTGGGGGGCGGTGAATGGCCAGTGGGCTGTACCTGATATACTTTGAGCACTTCAGCTATTTGAATCGATTTGTTTTTGGATGAAATGTGATGTAAACGCAAGTGCTGCTAAATATCTGATATCCCCCAACAGTATGCCTACATATTATTATATTAGTAAGAAATAAGAATCGCAATAACTTTTCGATGAAGTAGGGGTCTGTATTTGGCAAATATAGTGTGCGGCCGGCTGGTCCTGTGGTTTGTTCACCAGACTGTCGCCCTAACATCTGCTAATATTAATGATATTTTGATCTCAGTTTAACCGAGATGTCCTTAATGTGTTTTTTATCATACTAACTGGTCAGCCTACTATTGTTAAGTGGTATTGATAAGTAGTAATCATACAAACTGGGTAGCTATTGTAATGCTTGAAAATATACATATGAACTTTTAGTCATATAATATTTATATAATTTTCAAATACTTTTTACAGTTTTATCATTTCAAAGTTATAAATTGTAAGCTATTTTTTTTTTATTAAATTAAATAAACATAAATATTAGCTCAAATAAAACGGGCTAATTATCTCCCTTTAACTAAAAAATGTTTCCACGTTCGATTCAATAGTGATGCCGAACAAGTTCTGTTTTGTAATATAACAAATACTACTGATTATTAGACCTTAGGCTAACCGAAATGGAAACAAAAATATACAAATTATAAGCAACACACCAGGCAAACGATTCGCATTAATATTGATTTGTTTAAACCTTTTGTTAGGGCAATTTTTTTATCTATTAATTCTTACAATATGTTTCCTTTTCAGTTTTTTTTTAAAGAATTAATCACACAAAAAGTCTAGTTCCCCTAAAAAAAATGCGGAAACTTTAGTCAAGATGGGCGGAAGGGGAGTGAAAAGGGGCGCTAAAAAAAGTTGGGGGGGGGGGGCGGTGAGCGGAAAAAAATTGTAAAAGGGGGCGGTGAGCCGAAAAAGGTTGAGAACCTATGTTCTAGACCATATCAGGCTGTAATAACATATATATAATAGAGTGGTCAATCACGGTCCTTCCACAACAGCGCCCAAACTAAAACTGATTTAACGATCTTCAACCCCGTGCGACGTATGACGCGTTTTTTTGCAGTGACGTAGTGTCTAGACAGATATGCACGTTTTATTCTTAGTATGTAAAAACATTTTGGTTTAAAGATTTCTTTCGAACTTAATTAGATATTGATAGAGAACCAATTTAACTACGGAAATAAAACTACTTTCCTTTACGTAACACTATATATATCTAGAGAGAGAGAGAGAGAGAGAGAGAGAGAGAGATCAGTGGATTTTTCAAGTGAGAAAACATAAAACAATATGGCACACACAAAAAAAGTAAATATAATTCATTATCTAGAGAACATCGTGGTTGACATACTTGTGTTGTAATCTTGTGAACATCTGGGTCATGTAATTGATAAACTCTCTTTGGAGTCGTGAGAACATCTTGATGATGTATTTGAAAAACTCTCAAATTGGTCATAGGTCCGGTGAAGCAGCGTTCACCAGTTTCTGTGGTCACATCAAACTGGGTGATGTGTAGCCAGCTCAATGCACATCCGCCTTTAATTTTTACCCCTACTAATGACAGGTACTCATCGGAGCTGAGTAGACTCGGGGACGCTGTCCAGACACAGGAACAAATCCCAAGCCTTCATCAGGAATCGAACCCACGACCACGAACCACGCAAGCCAAACACGCTCGGCCGCCGAGACCCATCATTATCTATAGCTTCAACCAATTATTTCAACAATATGTTTACCTGCAAATAATAATTCGAATGAAATTACTATAATTTTCAATTGCTTGAAAAGAACATCGTGAAAACATAATACATAAAAAAGAACCCGAGAGCATAAGCCCGTCTTCAACTACATTTAAATCCCTTCGGTCATGTTGGAAAAAATAAAACAAGCAGACGAAGAAAAGGATTCCATTGAATTTGAACTAGGATGATGTCAGCACAAATGATTGAACCGGAAGTGCAACATCGCTCAACGACTTCAAATCTCTGCATTTAAAAAAAAACAGGAGGAAAAAAAATCATGTCATAAAAGAAATTACAAAAAACAAATAAAATAGTTTTCGACTAGATGGAAGGCAAGAAATACAGAAAGACACAGAAGGAAGGAAGGACAAAGAAAGAAAAACAATGAAAGAAAGTAAAAGTAAAAAAGAGAAAGACAGAAACTGAAAAACAGAAAGAAAGACACACAAAAAGAAAGAAAATGAACAAAAAAAGAAAAAAGATAAGCAAAGAAAGAAAAAGAAAGAAAGATAAGCAAAGAAAGAAAAAGAAAGAAAGATAAGCAAAGAAAGACAAAGTAAGAAAGATAAGCAAAGAAAGAAAAAGAAAGAAAGATAAGCAAAGAAAGAAAAAGAAAGAAAGATAAGCAAAGAAAGAAAAAGAAAGAAAGATA
>OX421500.1:6943452-7014253 GCA_949126835.1 Anisus vortex
GTTCAAATTTATAAAAACAACTAGATCTAACTTTAGACAAACAATTATTAACATTAAAGTCTACAGGGGTAAAAAAATATTTTTATTTTAAAAAACATCTTCTAAAAGAAAACATCCTAAAAGAGCAGCTTCGAAGAGAACAAGAGAACAATTCTAAGAGAACGTTTTCTAAAAGAACCGCCTCTTAAAAAAACAGCCTTTAAAAAATAAATTCTAAAAGAAAAAAAGAAGACTTCTTAATGAACGTATTTTGATGGAAAAAAAATATAAAAGAAAAATAATTCTACAAGAAAACTTCTTTTTAAAAAAAAACAACTTTAAAAAGAACAACTTCTAAAAGTACAACTACTAGAAACAGAACTTAAAAAGAACAACTTCTACAACTATTCTACAGCTCCCTGACAGTTCTAGTGTAATGGAAACCTAAGCCACCATTGCCGTTTATTGATTTCCAAGACCCGCTCTATCGATTACAAAATGACTAAATAATTAATCACCAGACAGCAAAAGACCGGTGATTCTTGACCAGCCCTTGACAGAGCACTTTTAAACAATGAACACCGATTTATATATATATATATATATATATATATATATATATATATCAGTTTCTGTGGCCACAGCATACTAGGTAATTGTGTGGCCAGCACTATGCACAGCCGCCTTTACTTTACCCCAACTAAGGCCTGCACCAGGATTCGTACCCAGGACCTTCGGTGGCCAGCAGAACGCGCTGCCGCTCGACCACCGGCTACAACTAGATGAAAATGTTCTACTTGCAAGCAGTGATGATCCATATAACGAAAGCTATTTGATGGCTCTTGCGTCTCCATCAGATCAGTTACATTGTATTTTTAAAAATTGTGAAAAATAATATGACCTCTGCACTATGACATGAACCCCTCAACCCTCCTAACATCACTGTAAAATATAGGCCTGTTCGTTTTAAGAACATCACTTGGTTGATTAAATGTTTAATCGCTTTAAGTGGTTTATCAAAAACTGTAACTCGATGAGTATATATATATTATGTAAATAGATGATAAATAAATCAATATAAATATAAATATTTTTTTTTGTGTGGAAAGTTTTGATTTTCAACGAGCGCTATATCCTTTGATCTATTATATGTGTAGATTTATCTAGACTAGAGATTTGTAGCCGTGTTTGTCCATAAACATGAGCTCTATAAATGTTTTCGTTGGGGCAGGGTGGCCGAGCGGCAGCGCGTTCGACTGGCGTTCCGAAGGTTTCTGGCATCCTGGTGAATGCTAGGATTGGTTCCCTGAACTTGAGGGTGTCCCTGTGTCTACTACCCAGCTCTGATAGGCACCTGACATTAGTCGACGGAAAGTAAAGGCGGCTGTGCATTGTGTTGGCCACCCAATCCCCTAGTTTTCCGTGGCTAGGCCTAGGGATCAATCTGGTTCGACAAGATACTTTACTTTATCTATATCTTTAGATAGCTAAAGTTCAAACTTTGATGTCTGTTGATTACATCCTATGTACTCTATTACATTCGGTGTAATCTGTGTAATCATCTCATCTTTCTCCTAACAGCGGCACCCGTCACCCCTCTACTACGTGCCCGACCTCCTCTACTCCGCAGAGAGCACGCCCTCTGGCTATTTTTGTAAGCTCCCATTTTGAATAGCATGTACAGGACTCACGTATTCGGCCCAAAGTTCTAATCTCAGGTCCAGTTTTTTTTCTTCTATCCAGGAGAAGTGGACACTTAGTAAATGAGAATAGAAACGGGCTTGCAGAGATGGAGATATAGAAATGGAAATAGATAGAAAGATAGAAAGATAGAAAGATAGAAAGATAGAAAGATAGAAAGATAGAAAGATAGAAAGATAGGAAGATAGGAAGATAGAAAGATAGAAAGATAGAAAGATAGAAAGATAGAAAGATAGAAAGATAGAAAGATAGAAAGATAGAAAGATAGAAAGATAGAAAGATAGAAAGATAGAAAGTTAGAAAGATAGAAATATAGAAAGATAGAAAGATAGAAAGATAGAAAGATAGAAAGATAGAAAGATAGAAAGATAGAAAGATAGAAAGATAGAAAGATAGAAAGATAGAAAGACAGAAAGATAGAAAGACAGAAAGACAGAAAGACAGAAAGACCGAAAGACAGAAAGACAGAAAGACAGAAAGACAGAAAGACAGAAAGATAGAAAGATAGAAAGATAGAAAGATAGAAAGATAGAAAGATAGAAAGATAGAAAGATAGAAAGATAGAAAGATAGAAAGATAGAAAGATAGAAAGATAGAAAGATAGAAAGATAGAAAGATAGAAAGATAGAAAGATAGAAAGATAGAAAGATAGAAAGACAGTATGACAGAAAGACAGAAAGACAGAAAGACAGAAAGACAGAAAGACAGAAAGACAGAAAGACAGAAAGACAGAAAGACAGAAAGACAGAAAGATAGAAAGATAGAAAGATAGAAAGATAGAAAGATAGAAAGTTAGAAAGATAGAAAGATAGAAAGATAGAAAGATAGAAAGATAGAAAGATAGAAAGATAGAAAGATAGAAAGATAGAAAGATAGAAAGATAGAAAGATAGAAAGATAGAAAGACAGAAAGACAGAAAGACAGAAAGACAGAAAGACAGAAAGAAAGACAGAAAGACAGAAAGATAGAAAGATAGAAAGATAGAAAGATAGAAAGATAGAAAGATAGAAAGATAGAAAGATAAAAAGATAGAAAGATAGAAAGATAGAAAGATAGAAAGATAGAAAGATAGAAAGATAGAAAGATAGAAAGATAGAAAGATACAAAGATACAAAGACAGAAAGACAGAAAGATAGAAAGACAGTAAGACAGAAAGATATAAAGATATAAAGATATAAAGATATAAAGATATAAAGATATAAAGATATAAAGATATAAAGATATAAAGATATAAAGATATAAAGATATAAAGATATAAAGATAGAAAGATAGAAAGATAGAAAGATAGAAAGATAGAAAGATAGAAAGACAGAAAGACAGAAAGACAGAAAGACAGAAAGACCGAAAGACAGAAAGATAGAAAGATAGAAAGATAGAAAGATAGAAAGATAGAAAGATAGAAAGATAGAAAGATAGAAAGATAGAAAGATAGAAAGATAGAAAGATACAAAGATACAAAGATACAAAGATAGAAAGATAGAAAGATAGAAGAGCTTAGAGAAATAGATAAAGATAGAAGGATAGATGGATGGAAAGATAGATAGAGAAATAGAAAGAAAATAGATTAAGATATAAAAATAAAATTTTTTAAGTGTAGTACCCGTAGGACCAAACTGATCAAAGGGCCAGTGAAGCAGCGTTCACCAGTTTCAGTGGCCACGGCATACTAGGGGATGTGTGGCCAGCACAATGCCCAGCCACCTTTACTTTACCCCGACTAAAGTCAGAGCTGGGTAGATTCAGGGACACCCTCGAGAGCGGGGAGAACAAAATACTAGCCTTTACCATGGATTCGAACCCAGATACCTCCGGTAGGCCAACCGAATGCGCTGCTTACCCTACAACTCACTAACAGCGATACCGATATCTTGGTATCAGTGCCGTTGCTAGGGATTTGGGGGCCCGGGTGGGGCTTGGCCTCTTCAGGGGCCCCTGCATTTTGACATTCGACATTATGACATGAGATAAAAACAATTCGGACACTCCTTTGGGGCCCCCCTCAAGTAGGGGCCCGGGGGGACTTTCAAATTTGGACCCCTCCCCTCCCACTCCCCTAGCTACGCCACTGCTTGGTATAAACCACCATCAGCTCTGAAAGCGTCAGTAATTTCTATATCAACGCTTTGTCTACATACGCGTCTAAACATTATGTTTCCTGACACATTCTTTCGTATTATACATTGTTGTTGTCTTGTAAAAGAGTGTTGCTATTTTTGTACGTGTTAAATCCTCTTGATGTCAGGGGCAGTTCATAGAGATTACCATGTCTACCAAAATGAAAAAAAAATTACTCTCGTCGGGGTCGATTAATACATAGAAATTCCAAATTTTCTTCTTTTTTAGATATTTTTTTTAAGGCTACAGTTAGCAGCTTTTCACTGATTATCAGGGGGACAAATTTTTTTAAAATATCGATTTTGAGACTATAATCGATTTTACTAACAAAATATATTTTGAATCCCTTGGGTAAATGTTTCAGGTTTTAAAAGAAAAAATTCTTAATCGTTAAAAATATGTTTTAAGATCTCTTTTAATATGCCCACCCTCGTGCAAGAAAAAAATGATAATTATATCACTAAACCTAGACACACTAGAGGACAGAAGGGCAAAGAGTAAAGTAGTAATAATATATACGGCATTAAAACTCTATTTGAAAAAGATAACACAATAACATGTTGCAATGTTCAGATAAACATAAATACAGAAAGAATTTCCTTATTTCTTATGCAAGAACAAATGCCTATAAGTACTATTTCTTCCCTAGTGGCGTTCGGACATGGAATGGGTTGACTGAACAAATCAGGAAAACCAGTAACAATTAGCATCATTTAAAATACTAATAAAGATGCAAGACTAGACTCGGACCACGGATGAGCGTAGGATGCAATAATCTTCTTAATAGAAGGAGCGTTTGTAATGTATAAGATAAGATATAATTGACTTACCGTACATAGTATTTGTGACCAGAAACAGTCGAATATTTGATATAGTTAAAACGAGCTGTTTTTTAGTTTCTTTTCTATGTACATCTAAGTTTTTTTTTGGCGACTTTATTTTACTTTATAACTTTTTTTCAACACGCTACTAAACAAATTTTCGCAACGAAATATTTTTTTTACCATTTACTTTCATTTAAAAATTAAAGTACCCCTCGGACCAAATTAATCACAGGTCGGTGAAGCAGCGTTCACCAGTTTCTGTGGCCGCGGCATATTAGGTGATTGTGTGGCCAGCACAACGCACAGCCGCTTTGTACTTTACCCCCCCCCCCCCCAACTAAGGTCAGGTACCCATCAGAGCCGGGGTAGACTCAGGGGCGACCCTCCACACCCGGGGTAAAAACAAATCCTAGCCTTCACCAGGATTCGAACCCAGGACCTTTGGTACCCAAAGTCGAACGAGCTACCGCTAGACCACCTTGCCCCTTTACTTTCATTTAGATTAACAAAGTAAACAAAGTTTACTCAAAAGACAAGATAGAGCAAATGAAATGTCGCGGTGACCTCTTCGCCCCCCCCCACCCCATCACTAGTACAGTACATACCGAGTGGAGAAATATACTAGCCGGTTGATTTCCTCAATTCTCACCCACTCCCTCTCCCTCCTCACTCCCTTCCTCCCTCCCTCTGCCTGCAATGCTAGCTGAACGATTCCCCAACGACGCCCTGTCTATGATTACCCTAGCAGCATGATTGATTAATGGCGTGCAGGTGACCTTGCGGGTGACCTTGCCATACTTTAAGAAGTCATGAAGACATTAGTCAATATATCTTTTCCCACATTTAAACTCTTTCCCAGGTCTCAGTTCTTTAAAACATTAAAAGTATTTCACTTCTCAATTTTTCCCGCATGATAATTCTTTTGTCAAATGTCAATTGTTGACAACATCTCAATACTTTATCAAAGCTCATTTCCGTGTAACGTTTGAAACTCTTCAATTTTATTCCTAAATTATTTCTCATATCTAAATTCTTAATCACAGCTAAATTCTTTCCCACATCTAAATATTCTTTCCCACAGCTAAATTCTATCCCACAGCTAAATTCTTTCCCACATCTAAATATTCTTTCCCACAGCTAAATTCTATCCCACAGCTAAATTCTTTCCCACATCTAAATATTCTTTCCCACAGCTAAATTCTATCTCACAGCTAATTTCTTTCCCACATCTAAATATTCTTTCCCACATCTAAATTATTTCTCACATCTAAATTCTTTCTCACATCTAAATTCTTTCCCGCATCTAAATTCTTTCCCACATCTAAATTCTTTCCCACATCTAAATTTTTTCTCACATCTAAATAATTTCCCACATATAAATTCTTTTATCACAGTTAAATTCTTTCCCACATCTAAATTATTTCTCACAGCTAAATTCTTTCCCACATCTAAATTATATCGCAGATTTTATCTAAATTCCTTCTCAAATCTAATCTAAATGATTTCTCAGAGCTAAATTCTTTCCGACATCTAAATTCTTTCGCGGATATAAATTCTTTATTACATCTAAATTCTTCATCACTTCTAAATTCTTTCTCACATCTAAATATTCTTTCCCACAGCTAAATTCTATCCCACAGCTAAATTCATTCCCACATCTAAATATTCTTTCCCACAACTAAATTCTATCCCAAAGCTAAATTCTTTCCCACATCTAAATATTCTTTCCCACAGCTAAATTCTATCCGACAGCTAAATTCTTTCCCACATCTAAATATTCTTTCCCACATCTAAATTATTTCTCACATCTAAATTCTTTCTCACAGTTAAATTCTTTCCCACATCTAAATTATTTCTCACAGCTAAATTCTTTCCCACATCTAAATTATATCGCAGATCTTATCTAAATTCCTTCTCAAATCTAATCTAAATGATTTCGCATATCTAAATTCTTTCCGACATCTAAATTCTTTCGCGGATCTAAGTTTTTCATCACTTCTAAATTCTTTCTCACATCTAAATTCTTTCTCACATCTAAATTGTTTCTCACATCTAAATTCTTTCTCACATCTAAATTCTTTCTCACATCTAAAGTGTTTCTCACATCTAAATTCTTTCTCACAACTAAATAATTTCTCACATCTAAATTGTTTCTCACATCTAAATTCTTTCTCACATCTAAATTGTTTCTCACATCTAAATTCTTTCTCACATCTAAAGTGTTTCTCACATCTAAATTCTTTCTCACATCTAAATTGTTTCTCACATCTAAATTCTTTCTCACATCTAAATAATTTCTCACATTTAAATCTTTTCCTGTTGTTGGTTTCTAAATTACTTATATAAGGAAAGGGCTCACCAACAACATAATTTCACTGCTAGGGCCATTCAGGGTCATAATCCGGCCCTACACCAAGCACAATGCTCCTTTGTTAAAGTTACGATCGTGGGAAAACCTTACATCGAAAAATATCGATCCCGTTAGTGTAAAATGTTCATGTAACATTAAATTAGTACGGTTTCATAGACTGTTTGTGATCAAGGCTTTCATTTTTTTTTAATGCGGATAAGAATTGAACTCTGAATGAATCACATCACATTTGGATAGATGGATTATTATTATGTAAACACAAAATTAGAACAGATATAAATTTTTAAGCCAAGCATACTTGTCAATGGGTGCCCTCCCCTCCCACAACAACACCCTCCCTTCCCCAATCCCCAAACAGCAATACAGGGACAACAATAAGGGACAGGGACATCAATGAGGGACAGGGACAACAATGAGGGACAGGGACAACAATGAGGGACAGGGACAACAATGAGGGACAGGGACAACAATGAGGGACAGGGACAACAATGAGGGACAGGGACAACAATGAGGGACAGGTACAACAATGAGGGACAGGGACAACAATGAGGGACAGGGGCAACAATGCGGGACAGGGACAACAATGAGGGACAGGGACAACAATGAGGGACAGGGACAACGATGAGGGACATGGACAACAATGAGGGACAGGGACAACAATGAAGGACAGGGACAACAATGAGGGACAGGGACAACAATGAGGGACAGGGACAACAATGAGGGACATGGACAACAATGAGGGACAGGGACAACAATGAGGGACAGGGACAACAATGAGGGACAGGGACAACAATGAGGGACAGGGACAACAATGAGGGACAGGGACAACAATGAGGGACAGGGACAACAATGAGGGACAGGGACAACAATGAGGGACAGGGACAACAATGAGGGAAACGAAATGTCGTGTCTTTAGGGCGTGGATGTTTTTGAAGAGAATTGTCACATACATAACGGTCAAGGGTTGATGTGTTGTTAAATGCATAGGGCTCTTTAAATTTGATTTCCCTATTTAATTAATATGGTAAACATATTATGTGGGCACAAAAAACAAATGAACATATAACAAAACAAGCAAACAAACATACAAACACTCATATAAATATAAAATAAACAAATGAACATAAGACAAAAAAACAGTCTAACAAACATGGACAAGAACAAAGCAACATACTTACTTACAAACAAACATACAAACAAACATACACACAAACAAACTACTACAACAAACATACTATCAAACATACAGACAAACATACAAGCAAACGTAATAAAATGTAAACAAAACTTACAGACAAACAAACGAACACATGTAAAAACAAACATGCAAACGAACATAAAAACAAATATACAAAGATACTAACAAACCTACATACAAACATACAAACAAATACAAAGAAATACAAGCAAACATACAAACAAAACATAATCAACATGATCAACATCATCAACAACATACCCACATACTCACCCATTTCGTCAATGTTTTTGCTCATGTTGAGCGAGACGCCTATGAGGATGATGCTAAAGAGAAGCAGCAGGAAGGTGACGGCGCCCACCGCCCTGACCACCCGCTTCCTCTGGCTAATGGTTCGGTCATCGCTTAACGACTCGCCGTTGACAACTGTCCGAACAGACATACAGAAGAGAAAAAAAAAACGGGAAAAACAATGTTAGATTCTAATTTTATGTATTTATTTACGGGAATTTCCTCATTGCAATTGTTAAAAACAAGGTTAGATTCTAAGAAAATTTTATTTTTACGGAAATTCCCAGATGGTAATTGCTTTATACATAATAAAGGCAAATCTATCTTTTAAAGACTGATCAGATCCACATGGCTAGGGATTACTCGTTCGTAGCCAGGCATTCAGAGTTCATGTGTAATCAGCTCAACAGTCAACACCCACTCATTTCTACTTACCCCCCTCCTCCCGAAATAACTGACGTCTGGTACTTTTTAAAAGATCCATTGTCGAGACTTACAAACCAGGTTAGAACAACATCAGAACCAAAAAAAAAAAATCATTGGCAAGCTTGTATGATTTAAAACATGTTTTAATTAGAACCGTATTTCTTTTTTGAAGTTTGTTCAAAGACTATAATAAGATGGACCGCTTGCTCTATTTTTAGAGTTTATATGTTTTTTTTCCGTGCGCATCCAATAACGCTGTCTCAAATGACTTCTACGCTTCGACGTTTGCCTAAATGTTTCCGCTGTATACAACTTCGATTTTAATTTTATTTTTTCATTGTGAAAATCATAGCGATTAAATAAAACGGAAGTGCACACTATAAAATGGAATGGAAATTCCGAAAAGAAGTCATTCTAGTCATCAACTAGCAGAAATAGTATGGCAAGCGGTTCATCTTATACAAGAGAACTTATGAACAAACATATGAACACACGTGCAACACTTGGTTATCTATAAGTTTCCCAATGTCTATTTTTTCTTTTCCAATGGTCTATTGACCAGTCTTAACGAGTATGCATGTACGGTGAACCTAAAAGGAGCCAACATTTCCTGTCTTTTTCGTTCATTTTATAACAAAAACTGCCTGTGTGTTGCGTTCCTGGTTATACTGCGAGTAAAAAAAGATGTAGCGGATTACGTTATATTTCATTTCCAAAAAACCTTGTTGAAATAAAACGATGGACTGTGAACGCCAGACGTGAAGAATCACCTATTTTTTATTCCCAAACGTATTGCTCGATGCAAAAGAATTTTCGTTTTTTCGCCGTTATGTATCCTTAGATCATGTTTTTCAATATCCTAAAATCATTTGTTGTGTTTATAATTAGTCGCTCTCACTCAATCCTCTCCATTTTATCTCGATCTGTTGCAGTTCGCGGTGCTGTTTCCAAGTTCAGGCATCTACTATCTAGCCTTCAGTTCACTTTCCACCGTCCTTCTCAATGTTGCCTTTGGTCTACCTTTCGACCTTTTTTCTTTGGGAGGGAAGGGGGTCCATCTCAGTGGTGTCCTTGGGAGGGAGTCAGCTGACATTCTGAAGACGTGTCCCATCCATCTCAATCTCCTTGCTGAGATGCTCTCTGCTAATGGGACCACTCCTGTTTTCTCTCGTAGGTCCTCGTTTGATATCGTGCTTGGCCAGAAGATCTTGAGGATGCGGCAAAGGCTGTCTATATGTTTGTGGATACTCGCTAATAGAATTTTTTAAAGCGTGACCTAGATTTTATGATCTGGTCGCAATCTGTAGAGCTTTATAACATTATAAATTATAAATTATAAATATAAATATAAATGTCATTCGATATATCGCATTCTAAATTATCTACATTCAGACATTCAGATATAACACATTTTAAATCTAACTACCAGGAAATTTATCATCATTTAAAAGACTTATAGTGTGCCTGTGTCAGTGCTTGTGTGTCTATGTGTTTTGTGCAGCCAGTCTGTTACTCTTCTTACTTGATGCCAAAAAAACCTACAAGGCCAATTAGTGGTTGTGTGTAATCGCCAGCTCCACATTCTACCAACATTAATTTATCAGTAGCCTTCATCTCTACTGCAGTCAGATCTATAAGATAACCAGATTCCCTCAATTATGTAATGCGGCAGTTACCGCAATTTAAATTGAACCCATACAACACAATCAGGGGTGATTATACACACAATTTTACTTAAATACTTACAAGCTAAATTGCCCGGCGCTGTTCGGGGGGGGGGGGCGAGGGGGGAATAAAACAGGCTTGTATACAGAGCCGTATATAGGATTGTGGGGGCCCTGTTCCCAAATTTATGTGGGGGCCCATTGATGGCCTCGCCCATGCCTTTCACATACCTCAGTAAAGTGCCGTTAATTCATGCTACATTCTGTAAAATCATAAATAATTTTAATGTTATGCTTATTAGCTTGGTTGGAATGGAGCGCTTAAAATTGTAGGGGTTTAAAGGAATTTTATTTTATATTTTCAACGAAAGAATGGGAATGTCACTAAAAATTTAATTTTGTCATTTGTGGGGGAACATGTGAAACATGCTTAAATACGCCACTGCTTGTATAAGCTACAGATAAAAATTTCATCAACTACAATAAACAGAGAGCTATAAACTCAAGATCTAAATATATATATTTTATTTTTTTACTGAAGACCATTTATTTATTGTAATCGGGTAAAAATAGGCAAGCCTTTTTATTTAACGAAAATTTAAATTGCCAAATGTTTCTCATAGATTTACAATCTTTTATAAAAAGTAATATTAAGTGAAATTAAAAAAAATTGAAGAAATAAAGGATATAGACTATAGACTATAGACTAACTGGAGACTCGAACCCGGCAGTCCGAGAAAAAGCGAATATTGTATCACCAGAACATATGCGATTCCCAGCAACACTTACCTTTTCCGCAACTAGTCTCATTTACCTCTATAAGAGCTGGGAAGACTCAGGGACACCCTCCAGACCCGGGAACAAATCTAGCGAAGCGCACAATAGATGAATACTTAAAACCATCCTTCCAAGCAGTGGCGTATCACATTTTCTGAGGGGGGGGGGAATGATGGGTGTGGCGGAGTGGGAGGGGGGGCTTTCTGCCGAACTTTGATGGTGAGCGCCTTCCATTCTGTCTTAAAGAAATTAATTACAACTCTTGCTGCCAGAAGGGACATTATGAACGTAAGGCGTACTTTTGTGCATAGCACAACCTGTGCGCCACCCATAGCTGCGCCACCGCTGTTTTTACAAATGCCACGGGTCGGGGTTGTGGAGTAAAGGTACTCACGTTTGAAAGGCACTAGCGACGACTGGCAAGGTGTGACGTAATCCTCTTCCTCCTGCTCGACGTGGCACGAGAGGATCTCGATGGCGTCATCCTGCGCTGCCGTCATCGTCCGGACCACCACGTCATTTCCGGGGTCCTCGAAACCGGAGAGAAGCGGGTAGGAATGTGGCCGGTGGAGGCTCGCGGTCGACCCGCGGTCCGAATGCAGCAGGTCGGTCAGAGAGTTGGCGAAGTGGAACAGCTCGGGACAGCTCTTGTTGGCTGCGAACTCCTCGAGAGTGCGCATCAGATGTTATGAGAATGAAATGAGATCCACAGGAAGCGTCTGGATGACGAGTGGTGTGAATCTGGCGTGACACCAAACATGGCGCTAGAACATTGTGTGAATGTAGTCCAACTCCACGCGGAGGAAGGCGATTTTCATTGAACGTTCAGGGCGAACTCTATCTTCTTTCTTTCATCCGATTGGTCAAAAATCCTTTTACAGATCTGAATGATAACAAAACAAACCATACAATTTAAGACATTTTAGTTTCTAAATATATAAGCCTAAACAATATATGATCTTAAAACAATCACAAATTGGTAATAATTAGCAAATGTGTAGTACATATATCTGCAAGTGTAAAAAAAATGAATTAAACCATGGGGCCGGTGAAGCAGCTTTCACCAGTTTATGTGGTCACGACGTACTAGGAGATTGTGTGGCCAGCACAATGCCCAGGCGCCTTTTACTTCCCCAAAATTAATGCCAGGTATCCATCAGAATTGGTTACACTCAAAGGACACCCTCCATACCCGAGAACAAATCCTAGCCTTCCACCAAGATTCGAACTCAGGACCTACGGTACGCCAGGCACCGTGGACCCTTATCTGCTAAGGGTAGTTAGTAACTAGAAAGGCAAACAGGAAATTCTAGTTTGAAATGAAAGAAAACATAATAATTCGAAAACATGTTTTTGTAGCAACCAAGTAAATAGTGTATTGACCACCCAGAAGAAACACAACGAGTATATTATGGCAATATTCCAAAGTGTTGAAATGATGAGAAGTGGTTCAAAATTTTGTTATGAGAAGATTCTGTGGTTGAGAAAAACATCATCAGACAAGTCAAGTAAAAATTCAAGTGTGTTAAAAAATGAATAATATATTATAGCGCTGTAAATGTTCCTTTCTAGTTGTTAAACGTGTCATATAACTTAAAGCATAATTTTATGCTATAACATTTTTTTAATAGCTTGAGTGATTGCTTGTATACCTTGTAGTATTGTATGTTGAATATCTCTTTGGATGTGTCGCTTGTTGTTTAAATTTTTGCACAACTTGTGGTATAAGTATAACTTATTGTATGAGTGATTTTTTTTTGCTGGTAAGAAATATAAATTGTTGCATAACTTGTAAAGATGTTGTATAACATTTTGTATAACTTGTTGTATAACTTGTTGTACAACTTGTTGTAAAACTTGTGGAGATTTTTTATAACTTGTTGTATAACTTGTTGTATAACTTGTTGTATGACTTGTTGAATAACGTATTGTCTATCTTATTTGATAATTGACATATCTTATTGGATAATGCGCTGCGTTATAACATTTTGTATAACATATACTAACAATTCAGGTAAGAGCAATTCTCTAAAAGTCATGTTTATAATATATTTTTTTTTAATTGTTATTTTTATAACAGAGGTTACAGCCCTCGCCCCCCCACCCACCCCTCAGTGCCTTCACCTAGCTCCTGCATGACGTAAACAAACTCGTTAGAGTAAAGCTAAAAATAGAATTTAAACCCAGAGGTCAGTAGTAACGTATTTAAAATTAAATTGACAGTAATTTGCCTCCAGGTGTGTTATGGCACTTACTTAACAGAATTGTAAACACGGCAACACGTCTAAGTATATCAAGCTCTAAAATGGTATAAACCCACGTCGCTTTTCTTCGTATTATAACGTGGAAATAATGTCTATCCGTCTATCTGTTTTTTGTCGATCTATCTTTCTGTCTATCTGCGTGTTTGACTATCTGTATATCCGTCTATCTGTCTATCCGTCTATCTGTCTTTTCGTCGATCTATCTGTCTGTCTATCTGCGTGTTTGACTATCTGTATATCCGTCTATCTGTCTAACTGTCTACCAGTCTATCTGTCTGTCTATCTATATGTCTGTCTATCCGTCTATCTGTCTATATGTCTATCCGTCTATCTGTCTAACTGTCTACCTTTCTATCTGTCTATCTGTCTGTCTTTTTATCTATCTTTCTGTTTATCTGCTTATCTGTCTATACGTCTAACCGTCTATCTGTCTATTCGTCTATCTGTCTATTCGTCTATCTGTCTATTCGTCTATCTGTCTATTAGTCTGTTTGTCTATATGTGTGTCTTTTTATCTGTCTATCCGTCTATCTGTCTATCTGTCTATATGTCTATCTGTCTATCTGTCTATATGTCTATTTGTCTATTTGTCTATTTGTCTATCTGTCTATCCGTCTCTCTGTCTATCTGTCTCTGTCTATTCGTCTATCTGTCTTTTAGTCTGTTTGTCTATATGTGTGTCTTTTTATCTGTCTATCCGTCTATCTGTCTATCGGTCTGTTTGTCTATCTGTCTACATGTCTATCTGTCTATCTGTCTATCTGTCTATATGTCTATATTTCGATCTGTCTATATGTCTATATTTCTATCTGTCTATATGTCTATTTGTCTATCTGTCTATCCGTCTATCTGTCTATCTGTCTATCTGTCTATCGGTCTGTTTGTCTATCTGTCTACATGTCTTTCTGTCTATCTGTCTATCTGTCTATCCATCTATCTGTCTATCCGTCTATCTGTCTATCTGTCTATCTGTCTATCTGTCTATCTGTCTATCTGTCTATCTGTCTATCGGTCTGTTTGTCTATTTGTCTACATGTCTATCTGTCTATCTGTCTATCGGTCTGTTTGTCTATCTGTCTACATGTCTATCTGTCTACCTGTCTATCTGTCTATCTGTCTATCTGTCTATTTGTCTATATGTCTATATGTCTATCTGTCTATCTGTCTATATGTCTATTTGTCTATCCGTCTATCTGTCTATCTGTCTATCTGTCTATCTGTCTATTCGTCTATCTGTCTATTAGTCTGTTTGTCTATATGTGTGTCTTTTTTTCTGTCTATCCGTCTATCCGTCTATCTGTCTATCTGTCTATCGGTCTGTTTGTCTATCTGTCTACATGTCTATCTGTCTATCTGTCTATCTGTCTATCGGTCTATCTGTATATCTGTCTATCGGTCTGTTTGTCTATTTGTCTATCTGTCTATCTGTCTATCTGTCTATCTGTCTATCGGTCTGTTTGTCTATCTGTATATCTGTCTATCTGTCTATCTGTCTATCGGTCTGTTTGTCTATCTGTCTATCTGTCTATCTGTCTATCTGTCTATCTGTCTATCTGTCTATCTGTCTATCTGTCTATCTGTCTATCTGTCTATCTGTCTATCTGTCTATCTGTCTATCTGTCTATCTGTCTATCTGTCTGTCTGTCTATCTGTCTGTTTGTCTATCTGTCTACATGTCTATCTGTCTGTTTGTCTATCTATCTATCTGTCTATCTGTCTATCAGTCTATCTGTTTATCTGTCTATCTGTTTATCTGTCTATCTGTTTGTGTATCTGTTTATCTGTCTATCCATCTATCTGTCTATCTGTCTATCTGTCTATATGTCAATATGTCTATCTGTCTATCTGTCTATCTGTCTATCTGTCTATTTGTCTATTCGTCTATCTGTCTATTAGTCTGTTTGTCTATATGTGTGTCTTTTTATCTGTCTATCTGTCTATCTGTCTATCTGTCTATCTGTCTATCTGTCTATCTGTCTATCTGTCTATCTGTCTATCTGTCTATCTGTCTATCTGTCTATCTGTCTATCTGTCTATCTGTCTATCTGTCTATATGTCTATATGTCTATCAGTCTATCTGTCTATCTGTCTATCTGTCTATCTGTCTATCTGTCTATCAGTCTATCTGTCTATCTGTCTATCTGTCTATCTGTCTATCTGTCTATCTGTCTATCTGTCTATCTGTCTATCTGTCTATCTGTCTATCTGAATATCGGTCTGTCTGTCTATCGGTCTACATGTCTATCTGTCTATCGGTCTGTCTGTCTATCTGTCTATCTGTCTATCTGTCTATCTGTCTATCTGTCTATCTGTCTATCTGTCTATCTGTCTATCTGTCTATCTGTCTATCTGTCTATCTGTCTATCTGTCTATCTGTCTATCTGTCTATCTGTCTATCTGTCTATCTGTCTATCTGTCTATCTGTCTATCTGTCTATCTGTCTATCTGTCTATCTGTCTATCTGTCTATCTGTCTATCTGTCTATCTGTCTATCTGTCTATCTGTCTATCTGTCTATATGTCTATCTGTCTATCTGTCTATCTGTCTATCTGTCTATCTGTCTATCTGTCTATTTGTCTATCTGTCTATCTGTCTGTTTGTCTATCTGTCTACATGTCTATCTGTCTGTTTGTCTATCTATCTATCAGTTTGTGTATCTGATTATCTGTCTATCCATCTATCTGTCTATTCGTCTATCTGTCTATTCGTCAATATGTGTGTCTGTCTATCTGTCTATCTGTCTATTCGTCTATTTGTCTATATGTGTATCTGTATATATATGTCTCTGCCCATCTGTGTGTCTGACTATTTATCTATTTAAATTGTTATAAATGTATTGATATATTTAACTAGCTATATATCTATCCTCTTTTTCTCTATCATCTGTATATCTACCTGTCCATTTTTTGGGGATGTATGTATTTATCTGTCTGTCTTGTTCTATATTTATCCATATTTTTATCTCTATAATATCATGTATCTACATTTAGAAAGTAATCATTTATCCATCCATCCTACTTTCTTTCCAGCTCTCTATCTTATTATCTATAAATATCTATTTTTTTTCTATTTATCTTCTGTCTATGTAACTATTCATCTTTCTACTCTTCTGTCTGTATTTTAAACCCTCTATCTATAGAGGCTCAATAGCTGACTCCTAAATAATAGGCCTACTTTTTTCTTGTATGATAAATGGTATGATAGTATGCGTGAATGTCTATTGTGTTTGAGTACAAATGGTTCTTTAAAGACGGAATTTATGTAATCAAGTCAAATTTCCATTTATTTGGATTAATAAAGCAATCTTATCTTATCTTATCTTATCTTTTGTTTCAGTATCTATCAATATATCTATTTACCTTTCGTTCATCTGCCATAATTTTGATTATATTCTCATTACTCAAGAAATATTGAAGCAGTGGCTACTTTAAAATCTCTCCCTCATAGCCTCGTTACGACTGGGGAGGGGGGGGGAGGGGCTGGCTGTTCGATGGGTGACCAGGTCTTAAGATAAAATTAATAGAAAGGACACGTAACAGCACTTAGCCCGGCTCGCCTCAAGGCCTAAAAGTGTGTGTGTAGGTGTGTGTGAGAGAGTGCTTTATGGTCTCTACCGGTTCTATTGTCATTAATCTCCAACTGAAAGTTTTTTTTTAGTTTATTTTTCAAAGAGTCTTTTCCCTGTTCTTTCAAATCTTTTTTTGCGTCACCTGATTTATTAAAAACCGAAATGATCACGCGTAGGCACGCTCACGGGAGATCACGCGAGATTACGTGGAAATAAAGATCAATGCCGGAAACAACGGAGCACAACTGCGGGTGCCAGAAATAAAAAAATTACAAAAAACTAAATGTTATTTATCGATTTGCTTGTTTTGTTATTGATATCGTGTTAGTCTCTTTTACAGATAATATGACAATTATGTAATACAACACTATTTGAAAGTTCCGTGGCGATGAAAATTAGGGCTGAAATACTAATGAATATGCAAAGTGAGGCTACGTATAACTACGAATAAGCGTAAGACGCAATAATCTTCTCTAAACAAGGTGTGTCTGTAACATAACAAGCTAAGATAAGATAGAAAACTTAAACATGTAGTCCTAAATATGCTACGACTTTTTTTTTCTTTAAAACACACTTTGGCAATAAAGATATACAATAATAGCTATGATTTTTTCCCGGGTCTGGAGGGTGTCCCTGGGTTTACCCAGCTCTGACGGGTACCTGACATTTGTTGGAGTAAAGTAAAGGCGGCTGGGCATTGTGATGGTCATACATCCCCTAGTGAGCCTTGGCCACTGAAACTTGTGAACGCTGCCTCACCGGCCCAATGATCAGTTAGTCTTTATTTACAACAAAATCGTAAATCGAAAGTAAACATAATCAACTGTAAGATAAAAGATTGGTTATATTTAAACTTTTATTAATGGGACACTTCTAAATGTAAACTTTGAGAATGGTAAACTTTTTATAAATATACATGTTAAGGTACGTAAAAAAAAGTTTTTAATGAAAGAAATGTAAGATTTTAAAATCTAACTTTAAGAAATGTACTTTAAAAGCTGTAACTATTAAGAAATTTAAAGATTATGAAGTATCAACTTTAACAAATGTAAAGATTATGAAGTATCAACTTTAAGAAATTTAAAGACTAAAAAATATCAACTTTAAGAAATGTAAAGATTATGAAGTATCAACTTTAAGAAATTTAAAGACTAAAAAATATCAACTTTAAGAAATGTAAAGATTATGAAGTATCAACTTTAAGAAATTTAAAGACTAAAAAATATCAACTTTAAGAAATGTAAAGATTATGAAGTATCAACTTTAAGAAATTTAAAGACTAAAAAATATCAACTTTAAGAAATTTAAAGATTATGAAGTATCAACTTTAAGAAATTTAAAGATTAAAAAATATCAACTTTAAGAAATTTAAAGGTTATGAACTATCAACTTTAATAATGTCTCCTGTGGCTATTAGAGCACCTAACATTGATAGTAAGGGCGCCAGTATTCCGAAGAAGCTCCCTGTAGCTCCATCTAAAAACAAAGGCTGTGTTTCCACTATCTGGGCGATACTTTCAGACATTTTCCCTCAAAACGCACTTTGGCAATAAAGATATACAAGAATAGCTCATTAAAAGAAACAACAGACTTCAGTTTTATAAATAACTTTTACACGTTGAGGAGGTTAACACTGAAAAGTTTTTTATTGAATGTGTTTTAGAGAATGTATATTATATAGATAGACTGAAACAAATGTAGGAGATGAGAGGTAGAGAGATAGGAGAAAAGATAGTGGGACGATGTAACTTTTATATATTACTTTTTGGGGGGAGGGGGCTAACAGGCGTAACAGTTGTCAGAGTTTTTGATATTTTTTATTGGAGTTAAGCCTGGCACATTTAGAACGGATGTTTAAGTGAATGAATTAACAACATTGTAACGTTACGTCATAACAACTCACTTTAAGCGGGTTGTCTATCTTTCTATCTGTCCATCTATCTATTTATCAATCTTTTATTTATAGACGTATCAATCTATCATTTCTGTTTATCTCTCTCTCTCTCTACTCTTATATCTATCTATCGATTCACTTCTATCAATCTATTTCTATGTCAGGCTATCTATCAATCAATTATCTATCCATTTATCTGTCTGTCTATCCATGTATTCTTCTATCTATCTATCTATATGATATATATCTTTGTTTTGTCTAAATGTCAATCTACCTATCTGCCTACCTATCTGTCTGACTGTTTGTCTGTCCGTCGATCTGTGCGTACATCTATACACCTTGCTGTTTGTCTATCTGAATATCTTTCTATACTCCTTGACGTTTGTTTATATCTGCTTTAAAAAGATTTAAAAAAAAAAAAAAAAAAACTTTTTCCAGATATTCAAATGATGTAAACTGCAATGAAAATAAAAAACTGAAATAAAACATTAAGAGCTACCTCCCTTGGCATATTGAAGTGTTCGTTGTTTTGCTTATAATGTTTGTGCCGATGCAGGATTTTCTTCTCTGACACTTCTTTCTATTACTTTTGCAAGATTTTGTTTAGTAATTAAAGTATCCCGTCCGATCAAATGAATCCATAGGGCCAATGAAGCAGCGTTCACCAGTTTTCTTTGGACACGGCATACTAGGGAGATGTCTGGCCAGCACAATCAGGCACCCTCGAGTGGCCGAGCGGCAGCGCGTTCGGCTGGTGAACTGAAGGTCCTTGGATCGAATCCTAGAGAAGGCTAGGAGTGTGTCCCGGGATTGGAGGGTGTCTCTGAGTCTACCCAACTCTGATGGGTACCTGATCTCAGTTGGGGTAGTGTAATGGCGGCTACACAATCACAAAGTATGCCGCGGCCACAGAAAACTGGTGAACGCTGCTTCGCCGGCCTTATGGATCAATTTGGTGCAACGGGATACTTTATTTTACTCGAGTCCGGTGAAAAAGTGCTAGACTTAAACCCAGAAACCTCTGGTCCGGTATGCCAGCCGAACGCGATGCCGCTGTATCGAGACTATGTCAACTATTTCAACAAAAAACAAAATTAGTGACGTTTTCTTCTTTAACAAAAAAATAGCTCATCCCAATTTCTCTCCCTTTCCTTAAAGAAATTGTTGATTTTATCCGAGGATTGCGTCCGAGGGTTTGTTTACATTTGAGAATTTTTTTGAGCCACATACACGGCATGCTGACGAAAGCAGAAGGGGGATTGGTGTGTACGTGTACGTCTGTGTGTGAGTGTGTGTGTGTGTGAGTGAGTGTAGAATTGAGGGCATGTGGCAGTGAATGAATGAAAATAGGGGTTAGGCCGCTTGTTTAACACACACACACACACACACATACATAAAATAAAAATAAGAAGAAGTGTAGATTGCACGGGCGGAGAATGAACCAATCTTGACCAGAGGATTGTGTTGAATTCCAGCCTCCATTGTTATTTTAACGATGCTATGGGGTGAGCGAGTGCTTAGTGTTGGTATGTCCTATCCTTAAAAATATGAACTTAGTGACCCGTAATTGTATAGGCCTACATTTAACTAAGGAATTTAGATGTTTATTTAGTAGACCTAGAAGTGTTACCAATGAAAGAAAAGGTCAGTTAAAGTTTGAAACAAAATAATCTATGATACTAATAGGTCTACTAATAATAAGCGTTAACCCTTACAGTCCCGGGCGCGTATATAGCGGAACTGAAGGCAGCATAGATAGAAGTAGGTCGGTACGGGAAGGGTTAAACTATCTGAGAAATTAATATGGAAAGATACCAATGATATTTAGACGAATAAAAAAATAAATAAATAAATAACTTAGAGACAAGTAAAGATATAAATATGGACAGGGCTATAAATATGCGGGAAATATAATCAAATATATTCACCTTACCTACCTACCTACATACCTACCTGCCTGCCTGTCTAACTAAATGCCTACCTATCTGCATAGTATTTACCTAACTGCCTTCATGTCTGACTATCTAAATTAATTCCACAGGGCCGGTGAATCGGCGTTCGTCAGTTTTCTGTAGCCACGGCATGCTAGAGGGGTTGTGTGGCCAGCACACTGCCCAGCCGCCTTTCCTTCTATCCCCAACTAATGTCAGCGACCAATCAGAGCTGGGGAGACTCAGGGACACCCTCAAGTCATGGAAAAACAATCCTAGCCTCCACCAGGTTTCGAACCGAGGACCTTTGGATCGCCAGTCGATTGCGCTACCGCTCCTCCACCGTGCCGCACCATGTGTATGTGCATGTGTAAACAGCGTCAATATCCAACAACAACAATAACAACAACACCATGGTACAGCAACTGGATTCATGGCAACCACGTTGTCTATATCCTAACTCGGGGGAATAATCACCAGAATTCATTACCAAGGGGAGATAAGTGACTAATCGAGCACCAACCTCATTCTTCGTGTTTATTTGTGCGTGTGTGTGTATGTATTTCTTAGATTATTGATTATTCCGACACTGTCACAGATTTAAATCAGAAAATTTCATTAAAATTCCAGTCACGTGATGTCAAGACTCTCATTCTCTAAAATCATTTTTTTTTTATCCATTTTTTTTTCTGTTGGCTAATGCGGGTAAAAAGTTTTGGCTATAAAACAACCCATCCGTTTCCTCCCCCCCCCCTCCCCATTCTATCTCCGTTAAATGTGTGATTTAAAGAAAAAGTGAATTTTAAAAAAAAAAAAGAAACAAAAATCAAGGTCATGCACATTCCCAGAATAGCTAGAGGTGAAGTGATGTGGTTGTTATGTGTTTTTTTTTAATGTCTCTTCTCTTAAATGGCAAGGAAACAGGGAATGCGGAACATGGCAGTTTGGGGAAAAAGGAGATAGATCTTCTATAATACTGTCTATCTATCTATTAATCTTTTTTTTATCTGTATATCAAACTATATATCCACATATCCATCCATCCATCAATCTATATACCCCACATAAATATCCATCCATTTATGTGGGCCTATCTACCTATACATCTTTATATTGTTTTTTTTATATATCTATCTACTTAGATGGAAATAACTGGACCCTGATATCATCAAGGACAGGAAAAAAAAACTTACAATCATAATATTGAGATAGACACTATCTGGATAAAGGAATTGATGAAAAACTCCGGTTGCGTGGAGTGGAAATGTGGTTGGCCTATAGAATAATGAAAACCATAAATAAAAACTTCACATAAATTTAGTGAACTCCCCCAGGTTCGAGAAACATGTCGGAACTATGTTATTTTATCTTTGTTTTGTTTTTAATGACGCCCCTTCTTAATAGAAGATATTGCGTCCTACCTTTTTCCGTTGTTTGAGTCTATTCTTGTATTTTAATTTTTTTTAAATGATATTAAGTTACTTGTTTTCCTGGTTTGTTTAGACAACCCATTCCATGTCAGGATGCCACTCGGGAAAAAAAAAAGAAAGACCATGTAGCCTATATATTTGTTCTTGTATAATAATACAAGCAACATTGCCCGGCGTTGCCGGGTGAAAAAAAAAAGGACTGTCTGGGGTGCAGATAACAAATTTATAAACTACACTTACTGAATACTTTTAGGAAAGTAAATAAATATTGTAATAGGGTAAAAAAAATAGTCAAATATTTTTATTTAACAAAATCTATATTGCCTATAGATTTACAATGTCTTTTGTTTTTAAAAGTTTGAAAAATTTATTGTCGAAAAAAAAACGTATAGCCTAACTGGAGAATCGAACCCTGGTCGCCCGTATAGCAGTCCACTACGTTTACCACTGAGCTATCGAAGACACATGCGCGATGTGAAAAATTATTAGACGGTATATTGGGCTAGGCCTAGATAGGTCAGTGACACACGTGTTTTCAAATTGACCAATGGGGATCCTCGCGGGGCTTAACACTGTCTTTTTATATATATATAGATGTTCTTGTGTATTGTCCTTATGTTTATCTGAGCATTGTAATAGATTGTTAGTGTGTTGTATTTCTAAGTTATAAATAATTAAAGCTGTATGTAATTTTACTACTTTATTATTTGCCCTTCTGTCCCTCTAGTGTTAGTGATGTATGTTACACTTGTCAGATGTGAATATTTACTATTTACTCTTTTCGGAATTTGTTCCTGTTTTTTTATGTTTCTGATTTATGTTTCCCGGGAAGCAACGAAATAGATCGAAGAGAGATTAGGAAAAGCGTGGTGGCTGAGGATAATCGAGGCCAAAAATGTAAAACGAGAGTTGTGACTTTCATAGGACCAATGCACACACTATTACAGGCTACATTACTATATTATCCCCCCCCTTCCCTCCCCACGCCAGGGCCTATCACAATATTGTAATTGACTTGACCCGTAGAAGGCGCAGCCACTTGAACCTCAGGGCAATATTGAGCATGTTTACGTTCAGGGGCTTGTGTTGGAAGCATTGATAGAGCAAAGGGGAAATGAGGCGGGGAAGCTAATGCATTGGACTATTAGATCTAGCTACCTTGGAGAACCCCCCCCCCCCCCCCCCGTGCTCCTTCCGTAATCCCCCCCCCACCCCATCCTTACACAAGCGAGGCACATCCTCATTCTTCTAGGTCAGACCAGAATTCAATGTTGGCTTGCGACCCGGGCTCGGGACCACAAAAGCTAAATTGCCGGGTCAACATAATCGGGGGGGGGGGGGGGTGAAGTTGGATTAGTAGATCAGATTATCATAATACACTAACGATGGACCTTTAAATAAAGGATATTTCAGACATGTTGTGGTCTATAGAATGCAATTTAAGCCAAAGCCGTTCGAATAGCCTACATTCTGCCTCAGTGTTCAAATACGAGTAGATTGAAATTTGTGTGGGAATTCATTCCTATTATTAGTTCCTACAGGTTTTGTTCCTGCAGGCAATACAATTGCAAGTGGGTCACGGAAGTAGTAGAATAAAAATATATTGGTAAGTGGGTCACAGAAGCAGAAATATAAAATATATATTGGTAAGTGGGGAGATACCAAACTGTTCGTTGCGTACTGTGTGTATTGATATATAGTTTTTTAAAATTATGAACGATTTCCGACGCATGCTGCACAGTGTGTGTGTTTATGTAGACGCTGGCAGGTAAAGAGTTCTGGAGAGCCAGATCTAACCCGCGGGCCAGGTAGCCAGGTACTCTAAACGCGTGAGCGCGATTGAAGAGAGGGGAGCAGGTGGGGGGGGGGACTTTTTATTATCTAGTATATAGAAAAGTGTGTGTGTTTGGGTGTATGAGGGAGGGTATACGAGAAACGTATGTACTATCGTTTCTGATTACGTAAAAGGTTACTACGTGGTGGTCACGGGATTTCGAAGAGGAGAAGGTCATTATCAAAAGGTTACTGTTAGGGGGTTTCGATTTGAGTTAACCAACTCCTCTTTTCCTTAGAGTCATGCACTATTAGTTTGTTCGCTATTGACTATTAGAAACGACCAAAGACTATAATAAGATGGACTTTTACTTCTATATTTCTGCTGTTGGATCACTCGAATGACTTTTTTTCGAAAGTCCCGATTCCCTTTTATGTACTGTACACTTCCGTTTTATTTAAACGCTATGATTTTCTGAATGAAAAATTATAATCAAAAGTTGTATACAGCGGAAACATTTCTGCAAACCTAAGAGCGTAGAAGTCATTTAAGACAGCGTCATTGGATGCGCACGGAAAAAAAGAACATAAAAGGTCTAAAAATAGAGCAAGCAGTCCATCTTATTATAAGTCTTTGGAACGACGTTTGTTTTGATAACTTTGATTGTTGTGACTACTTCACGTTTAGCGTGATCCTCATTGCTCTTTTCTGAAGCTTTTTCTGATTTTGTTTATAATACGCTCTCCTTCTGTCTGAAAATAAACCCCACCTCTATAAACTGTGAATGTTGGCACCTAAACAATGTAAATAGCATAAGTTAAATCAGTAAATGTATAATATACTTCTCAGGAGAGATGATTAATAATAAGCAAAGTAGAAATATAATACAATAACAAACAGAACCGAATACAACACACATACAATAACTCTTTGTATCTTCCAAAATGACCATCTTCGTCTCGCTCTCTGAATCTTTCTATCACTTTCTCAATCTTTCGTTAACTCAATGAATCTTTCTTTCACTCAATGAATCTTTCTTTTACTCAATGAATCTTTCTTTTACTCAATGAATCTTTCTTTCACCCAATGAATCTTTCTTTCACTCAATGAATCTTTCTTTTACTAAATGAATCTTTCTTTCACTCAATGAATCTTTCTTTAACTAAATGAATCTTTCTTTCACTCAATGAATCTTTCTTTTACTAAATGAATCTTTCTTTCACTCAATGAATCTTTCTTTTACTAAATGAATCTTTCTTTCACTCAATGAATCTTTCTTTTACTCATTGAATCTTAATTTCACTCAATGAATCTTTCTTTCACTCAATGAATCTTTCTTTCACTCAATGAATCTTTCTTTCACCCAATGAATCTTTCTTTCACTCAATGAATCTTTCTTTCACTCAATGAATCTTTCTTTTACTCATTGAATCTTAATTTCACTCAATGAATCTTTCTTTCACTCAATGAATCTTTCTTTCACTCAATGAATCTTACTTTCCTTACCACACACAACCAGGACCTAGGAACTTTTTTTTTTAAAAATCATTTCGGCTCATTTCCTCTTCCTCCCGCCCTTTCAGATGTCCCCCATGGACATTGACTAGTTACTTAGCTATTTCACCAGTGAGCTACTCCCTCTCACCCATAACACCCCACCTTTGCCCCTGGCTAACCCAACCCCAAATTTTTCCGTTTCCTCCGGGCCGGCCCTCTCCCCACCCATGTTTCTCTCTCTTTTTTTTTTTGTTTGTGAGGGTGGGGTAGGTTCGGAGAGAGACTTTCTAATGTCCGGGCCCTGAGATTTCCCCCCAAGTGTCGTTAGCGCACATTGTAACGATCCGTTCGGCCCTGAGTCAAACCTCTAAGGAAGCTACTTTTCGCCGGTTCCTGGACTGGCCCTTGTTGACATTTAGTAGACGTACGGTAACTCGATTTTTACATCTTAGGACTTTCAGCTTCCACACCTACCCCCCCCCCCACACACACACACACTCACAACCAACTTTCACGCTCCCCCACCATCGTGTCTGCAATAATTCACACGAAAGGAAAATGTACTTCCATAGACTATAATATACATGGACCGCTTGCTTTAGTATTTCTGCTATATGATGATGACTCGAAACACTGATGTTCGGAATTCCCGATTCGTTGTTTCCTTTGCACTTCCGTTTTATTGAATCGATTCGATTTTCTCAATGAAAAATTAAAATTAAAATCGAAAGCTGTATAAAGCGGAAACATTTAAGAAACAACGAGGAGCGTAGAAGTAATTAAAGACAGCCTTATTGGTTGCGCACGGAAAAAAAAGTTGATATAAGCTCTAAAAATAGAGCAAGCGGTCCATCTTATTATAGTCTACGGTACTTCTAACAAATTTCTTCTGTGCTTACGTTATTTGTTTCCTTTATTTTATTTTTTTCATTTGTCTTTGGATAGATTTTTTTTTAATGTTTCGGTTAATCTGTGCAAAGACTATAATAAGATGGACAGCGCTTGCTTTAATATTTCTGCTATTTGATGACTAGAATGACTTCTTTTCGGAATTCCCGATTATCGTTTGGTACTGTACACTTCCGTTTTTTTTATCTCTATAATTAATTTATTGACTGCGCAGTAAAAAAAAAAACATGAGCTCTAATAATAGAGCCAGAGGTGCATCTTATTATAGTCTTTGATAAGACGAAAGGTTAATTACAGTTTTGAATTACAAACATTAACATGGACTAAAGTTTTCACCTGAAGACTAGTGGCCTGAACCTCGTGAGCTTTAACAGAACGAGATAGATAAAGATATTTGGCCGCGCATGCGCAAACTAACTATTCAGCTCTAAGCAAGCGGTCCATCTTATTAAAGTCTTTGATCTGTGCTATAGTGCTGTTGATAAGTAAATTTTGTTGTAATTATGTTGGTCGAGGGGAATATTAAAGAAGAGTTCACATGGACACTAAGCACAAAGGGAGGGGGGGTTGATATGGCTAGTATAATACAACATGTTTTTGTATAAAGCGTGGGATGCAAAATATAAGGCCTATGTGTAGAAAATGCACGATGAGATACATCTGTCTCATAATCTATCTAACTATCTTTATTACTATCTCACTATCTATCTGACTATCAATCTATATTAGTACCTATCTAACTTTTTAGCTATTTAATCATTTAACTATCTATCTTTATAATCATCTAACTAGCTTTCCCGTAATCTATCTATGCATCTATCTATCTATCTCTAAAACTATCTGTCTATCTATCTAAAACTAAAATGCTATCTCACATTAGTTAGACCTATACTAGAATATGCATCTTCTGTATGGGTCCCATCAACTAAAAGGAACATTGAAAAATTTGAACAAATTCAGAAAAGAACTACATTGTTCATTACTAGCGAATATTCACAACTGACAAGAGTAACGCCAATAGTTAAATCACTAAACCTAGAAACACTAAAGGACAGAAGGGCAAAGAGAAAAGTAGTAATAACACATAAGGCATTAAATTCTAATTTAGAAATACAACCCAATATCAACCTCTTGCAATGCTCAGATAAACATAAGGACAAAAACACTTTTTTTATCCCCAATGCGAGAACAAATGCATATAAGTAGGCCTACTCTTTCTTCCCGACTAGCATTTGGGCATGGAATGGGTTGCCTGATCAAATCAGGAAAACATGTAGCTTAACATCATTTAAAACATTAATAAAAATGCAAGACTAGACTCGGACCACGGATAAGAGTAGGACGCAAAAATCTTCTTTATAGAAGGAGCAACTGTAATATATAAGATAAGATAAATATATATCTATTTAACTTTATATCTATCTGTTTATCCTATCTATAGTTTGTATATCTTATACATCTCTAAACGTTCCTTCTATCAATGTATTTATCTTTCTACTCACTCATCCATCTGCTCCAATTCCTCTTTTCCTTGGAGTTATGCACATATGCACATATATACATAGGCCTAAATACACCATACACCCATTTATATTCCCAACCATCCATCTATATATCTTTCTAAGTCACCATCAATCTATCCTCTATCTACCCATCTGTCACAGGACGAATATCACAAGTCAAGTCTGGCACACGTGCCATAGGTTGCCGACCCCCTGCTTTATGCTATTGTACACTCCCCAAAACTATTTCTCTATTTTCCAAGTCTGAAACTAAACCTATCGAACAAACAACTCGAATGCGTTTATTCTATCAAACATCTATCAGCACTTACCTATATCTCTAGTTTTATTCCCAATGCCTGGGATTTGCAGGAGTTTTTATTATTATCATTATTATTTTTACCGTATTTCTTAACGTACCAAAAACTCCCCGTAGGATTTACAGCAGACAAACAAATCCACACCCCACCTGTAGTGACGTAGGCCTTTTTTTACTGTGTGCACGGTGATTGCACGATTTTCTCTTCAATTAAAACAGAAAACAAAAATAAGGCCAGGTGAACCAGAGAGAATAATATGATTAAACTGCAAGACGTAACATCGATACTTCTTTATGTATAAATGGCAAGATGAAGCATCGATACTTTTATAAATATACATATATTACTGGCAACAAGTATCGATACTTCTATACAAACAGACAAAATATTGCGCACTGACATACATAGATAAACATGAAACGGTCTGAAAACACAATACACATGTTATGAAATTGTAAAATTGTAAATCGATTTAAAAAACACAAACAGATATTTATTTGGTATATGCCCACATTTATTTATTTCCTTATATTGCGTTTTTTATTAGTTATTGTAGAATATTGAAAAAAAAAAAGCTGATTTATCGTTGTTCGATCCCCTTTGTTCGCAATATGCTAGATTATTCCGCTAAATTGCAGTATCTGTTACATTGTCGTTTCTTAGCGAGATGTTAATGGCAGTCTTTGTTACATTGCCGTTTCTTAACAAGCTCAGCCTAAAATCAGAAGTTATTGCGTCTTACGCTTATCCACGGTTTGAGCCTAGTCTTACATCATGATGATTTTTTTAGTTTGTTTTTTTAAATGATGTTAAGCTGTTGGTTTTACTCATTTGTTCAGGCCACCCATTCCATACCCAAAGCCACTCGGAAAGAAAGAAAATGTAGAAGTAATAAAGAAAAATATTTTATCCCTCTCTCTATCTGTATGGAGCGCGGTGGTAGGGTGATAGTGCGTTCGGTAGGTTTACCAAATGTCCTGGGTTCGAATCCTGATGCAGGCTAGGATTTTTTTAATGCCGGGTTGGGGTAAAGTAAAGTCGGCTGTGCATTGTGCTGGCCACACAATTACCTAGTATGTCGTGACCACAGAAACTGGAGAACACTGCCTCAAAAGTCCTGTGGCGTTTAATTTAGGAGCGAGGAAAATTACAAAATCCTTAACATATAAAGTGTGAAACTGGCATTGTCTTGTCATAAGTCATAACTATACCTTCAGCTGCTTACGTCCTAAAATTCTA
The DNA here is from genome assembly GCA_949126835.1 of Anisus vortex. Lineage (NCBI taxonomy): Eukaryota > Metazoa > Mollusca > Gastropoda > Planorbidae > Anisus > Anisus vortex. The sequence goes on from OX421500.1 coordinate 6,973,127, forward strand.
CAGGAAAGATTAAAGAAAAAAATAATTCTGGAAACAGAAGGTAAATAAAGTAGGCGCCGACTAGGTGGGTACTTAGTAAGGAAAGCAGTAAAGAAAAAATAATGTAGGTTATTATGTTGAGAGTTAAAAGTGTGAGTCTTACGTCTGAATTGTTTTTGTACCAAAGGAATTGTTCCCTTTTTGTTTCTCGAAGTTTTTTCTATATCACCTTAGCTTTGAAAACGTAAATCTATCCATCTATCTATCCATCTATCTATCTATCCATCTATCTATCTATCTATCTATCTATCTATCTATCTATCTATATATCTATCTATCTATCTATCCATCTATCCATCTATCCATCTATCCATCTATCCATCTATCCATCTATCCATCTATCCATCTATCCATCTATCCATCTATCCATCTATCCATCTATCCATCTATCCATCTATCCATCTATCCATCTATCCATCTATCTGCCTATCTATCTATCTATCCATCCATCTATCTATCTATCTATCTATCTATCTATCCATCCAACTATTGATCTATCCGCCCATCTATCTTTCGGTAATTTTATTCAATATATCCAAAAAGTCTGTACTTTCTGTAATCTATTAATCCATCTATCCATTATTATAAATCTACAAGCCGTTATGTGCCCGGTCCTCCGAACCGGCTAAAAGTTATGTTTACATACACTCTAACTACTCAGGCAGTTATAATGAGATTGCCCGCATGACCTACGACACGAATTTAAACGTGAGGTAATTTTTATTTGCCCGCTACAACATGAATTACCCGTTAAAATCATTACTCATCACCCATTATAACAATTACAAAATTGCCCGCTATAAATTACGACGCAAATTAAAACATGAATATATTTTGTTCTATTTATTGATTAAGAACATTCGACACTACTTTTTTTTTTTTTAATGATTGTTTGATATATTTTTTTTACGACAAACATTAAGTCGCAGACCTATGTTGTGTTGTTTTTGTTTATTTGCTATTTATTTTTTTTTTGTTGCTTTGGAAGCAAACTTAGAATTAAATTTTCTATTCAACATGTAAAACAATAACAAATGAAACCCATATGAAATAATGTTTATAAAACGTATACGACACGAATTAAACTTTAAAAAGTTAGTTCCAGCAATTTGAACATTGCCCGGCAAATTAAACATTGCCCGGTAATATAAACATTGCCCGTTAATTTAAACATTGCCCGGTAATTTAAACATTGCCCGGTAATTTAAACATTGCCCGGTATTATAAACATTGCCCGGTAATTTAAACATTGGCCGTTAATTTAAACAATGGCCGTTACCAAGGCGATAAGCCTAAAGGTGCCCAGTTCTCGGAACTGGATAAAATAACCCATGGAGTTATAAACAATAGTCTTAAGCGGGGATAAAGTATTTTCTGGTAACTGAAACCATTTAAATATTGCATTCTACAAATTACGACGCAAATTAAAACAAAACTTCTTAAACGCATAAATACGCAAAATTTGATGACGCCATATAATTATAAGCTTAAATATAGAGTGTAACCATGACCACTGCGTTTAAATCAGCTTACTAAGGCGTCGGTATTACTTCCCGAAACAGAAAAAAAAATACTATATCTATTTGCTTTTGTCCTATGTTTGTAAAGTTTTAAATTATTAATTAGCTTTAAGTCATGTATTCACAGTGTAAAGTATTAAAGTAGTGATAGATTAAGAAAATCAACTACAGTATTGGTAGTGTAAAGAATTTATGTTGTTTACGGCACGTAGACAATTTAAACATGAAGAAAATTTGTTCCCGTAATTGAGTTGAGATAAAAATCCATGCACATAGTTTGATGACGTCAATTTAAACATGAATGAAAAATGTCCCTTCATTGCTATAAAATCCATGCGCAAAGATTGATGACGTCATAAAAATAATCTCAGCGCATCCTTTTTTTTCTAACTTTGTGACGAAAAACTATAAAAAGTTGTACTGGCAAAGACAATGTGAATCAAAAGTTGTGTTTTTTTCGCGTTTTTTGACCAAACTGACCACTGCGGTCATTTTAATTTTTTTAAAACCTTGACAGTGTTCACCGCCGTAACGCAAAGAATATTTGTAGCAAATTTCACGTTTTTATGTCCAGTATTTAAAAAGATTATGCGGTATGTACATACCCAGCCAGCCAGCCAGCCAGCCACATATTCCTTTTGAGATTTATATATATACAAGCCGTTATGTGCCCGGTCCTCCGAACCGGCTAAAAGTTATGTTTACATACACTCTAACTACTCAGGCAGTTATAATGAGATTGCCCGCATGACCTACGACACGAATTTAAACGTGAGGTAATTTTTTATTTGCCCGCTACAACATGAATTACCCGTTAAAATCATTACTCATCACCCATTATAACAATTACAAAATTGCCCGCTATAAATTACGACGCAAATTAAAACATGAAAATATTTTGTTCTATTCATTGATTAAGAACATTCGACACTACTTTTTTTTTTTTTAATGATTGTTTGATATATTTTTTTTACGACAAACATTAAGTCGCAGACCTATGTTGTGTTGTTTTTGTTTTTTTGCTATTTATTTATTTATTGTTGCTTTGGAAGCAAACTTAGAATTAAATTTTCTATTCAACATGTAAAACAATAACAAATGAAACCCTTCTGAAATAATGTTTATAAAACGTATACGACACAAATTAAAACTTTAAAAATTTAGTTCCGGCAATTTGAACATTGCCCGGCAAATTAAACTTTGCCCGGTAATTTAAACATTGCCCGGTAATTTAAACATTGCCCGGTATTATAAACATTGCCCGGTATTATAAACATTGCCCGGTATTATAAACATTGCCCGGTAATTTAAACATTGCCCGGTATTATAAACATTGCCCGGTATTATAAACATTGCCCGGTAATTTAAACATTGCCCGGTAATTTAAACATTGCCCGGTATTATAAACATTGCCCGGTATTATAAACATTGCCCGGTAATTTAAACATTGCCTGGTAATTTAAACATTGCCCGGTATTATAAACATTGCCCGGTATTATAAACATTGCCCGGTAATTTAAACATTGCCCGGTAATTTAAACATTGTCCGGTATTATAAACATTGCCCGGTAATTTAAACATTGCCCGGTAATTTAAACATTGCCCGGTATTATAAACATTGCCCGGTAATTTAAACATTGCCCGGTAATTAAAACAATGGCCGTTACCAAGGCGATAACCCTAAAGGTGCCCAGTTCTCGGAACTGGATAAAATAACCCATGGAGTTATAAGCAATTGTCTTAAGCGGGGATAAAGTATTTTCCGGTAACTTAATTTTTTTACTTAAACCATTTAAATATTGCATTCTACAAATTACGACGCAAATTAAAACAAAATTTTGTTCCCTTCTTAAACGCATAAATACGCAAAATTTGATGACGCCATATAATTATAAGCTTAAATATAGAGTGTAACCAGGACCACTGCGTTTAAATAAGCTTAGTAATGCGTCGGTATTACTTCCGAAAACAGAAAAAAAATGCTAAATCTATTTGCTTTGTCCTATGTTTGTAAAGTTTTAAATTATTAATTAGCTTTAAGTCATGTATTCATAGTGTAAAGTATTAAAGTAGTGATAGATTAAGAAAATCAACTACAGTATTGGTAGTGTAAAGAATTTATGTTGTTTACGGCACGTAGGCAATTTAAACATGAAGAAAATTTGTTCCCATCATTGAGATAAAAATCCATGCACATAGTTTGATGACGTCAATTTAAACATGAATGAAAAATTTTCCTTCATTGCTAAAAAAACAATGCGCAAACTTTGATGACGTCATAAAAATAATCTCAGCGCATCCTTTTTTTTTCTAACTTTGTGACGAAAAACTATAAAAAGTTGTACTGGCAAAGACAATGTGAATCAAAAGTTGTGTTTTTTTCACGTTTTTTGACCAAACTGACCACTGCGGTCATTTTAATTTTTTTAAAACCTTGACAGTGTTCACCGCCGTAACGCAAAGAATATTTGTAGCAAATTTCACGTTTTTATGTCCAGTATTTAAAAAGATTATGCGGTATGTACATACCCAGCCAGCCAGCCAGCCAGCCAGCCAGCCAGCCACATACATATTCCTTTTGAGATTTATATATATACTAGCCGATTATGTGCCCGGTCCTCCGAACCGGCTAAAAGTTATGTTTACATACACTCTAACTACTCAGGCAGTTATAATGAGATTGCCCGGATGACCTACGACACGAATTTAAACGTGAGGTAATTTTTTATTTGCCCGCTACAACATGAATTACCCGTTAAAATCATTACTCATCACCCATTATACCAATTACAAAATTGCCCGCTATAAATTACGACGCAAATTAAAACATGAATATATTTTGTTCTATTCATTGATAAAGAACATTCGACAGTAGCCTACTTTTATTTATTTTTTTTATGATTGTTTGATATATTTTTTTACGACAAACATTAAGTCGCTGACCTATGTTGTGTTGTTTTTGTTTTTTTGCTATTTATTTATTTATTGTTGCTTTGGAAGCAAACTTAGAATTAAATTTTCTATTCAACATGTAAAACAATAACAAATGAAACCCATATGAAATAATGTTTATAAAACGTATACGACACGAATTAAAACTTTAAAAAGTTAGTTCCGGCAATTTGAACATTGCCCGGCAAATTAAACATTGCCCGGTAATTTAAACATTGCCCGGTAATTTAAACATTGCCCGGTAATTTAAACATTGCCCGGTATTATAAACATTGCCCGGTAATTTAAACAATGGCCGTTACCTAGGCGATAAGCCTAAAGGTGCCCAGTTCTCGGAACTGGATAAAATAACCCATGGAGTTATAAACAATAGTCTTAATAAAACAAAATTTTGTTCCCTTCTTAAACGCATAAATACGCAAAGTTTGATGACGCCATATAATTATAAGCTTAAATATAGAGTGTAACCAGGTCTACTGCGTTTAAATAAGCTTAGTAATGCGTCAGTATTACTTCCCGAAACAGACAAAAAATGCTAAATCTATTTGCTTTGTCCTATGTTTGTAAAGTTTTAAATTATTAATTAGCTTTAAGTCATGTATTCACAGTGTAAAGTATTAAAGTAGTGATAGATTAAGAAAATCAACTACAGTATTGGTAGTGTAAAGAATTTATGTTGTTTACGGCACGTAGGCAATTTAAACATGAAGAAAATTTGTTCCCATCATTGAGATAAAAATCCATGCACATAGTTTGATGACGTCAATTTAAACATGAATGAAAAATTTTCCTTCATTGCTAAAAAAACAATGCGCAAACTTTGATGACGTCATAAAAATAATCTCAGCGCATCCTTTTTTCTAACTTTGTGACGAAAAACTATAAAAAGTTGTACTGGCAAAGACAATGTGAATCAAAAGTTGTGTTTTGTTCGCGTTTTTTGACCAAACTGACCACTGCGGTCATTTTAATTTTTTTAAAACCTTGACAGTGTTCACCGCCGTAACGCAAAGAATATTTGTAGCAAATTTCACGTTTTTATGTCCAGTATTTAAAAAGATTATGCGGTATGTACATACCCAGCCAGCCACATACATACATACATACATACATATTCCTTTTGAGATTTATATATATAGTAGATATGATATATGATATGATATAAATATATGCTTATATATGTATATGATTCTATCTATGTTGTTATCCCCAATTACCTTCTGTATACATTTCAAGAATAATAAACATTCCCAAGAGAATTTTAAAAAATACATGTGGGGCATTCATCTTTAATTATACAACACAAATCTAGGATCGGTAATAGTTAACTTTATATCCAACTAGCCGGTATGTGCCCGGTCCTCCGAACCGGCTAAAAGTTATGTTGTTATGTTTACATACACTCTAACTACTCAGGCAGTTATAATGAGATGGCCCGCATGACCTACGACACGAATTTAAACGTGAGGTAATTTTTTATTTGCCCGCTACAACATGAATTACCCGTTAAAATCATTACTCATCACCCATTATAACAATTACAAAATTGCCCGCTATAAATTACGACGCAAATTAAAACATGAATATATTTTGTTCTATTCATTGATAAAGAACATTCGACAGTACTTTTTTTTTTTTTAATGGTTGTTTGATATATTTTTTTACGACAAACATTAAGTTGCAGACCTATGTTGTGTTGTTTTTGTTTATTTGCTATTTATTTATTTATTGTTGCTTTGGAAGCAAACTTAGAATTAATTTTTCTATTCAACATGTAAAACAATAACAAATGAAACCAATAAGAAACAAAGAAGAAACTTTTTAAAAAAAAAAATTGTGTTCAATGTAATCGCATAATGATATTTTACATACACTTTATCTACCCATGGAGTTATAATGAGATTGCCCGCTACACAGTTAATATATACGGCAATTAATAAAACCTTGCCCGGTAAAAAGTTTATCGATGTATACGTCACAAATTTAAATGTGAATGACATTTTGTACGCCCGTTACAACCGAAACGAACTGCAACGTGAAATATTGCCCGCTAGGAACGAATTGAAACGTGAAATATTGCCCGCTAGAAACGAATTGAAACGTGAAATATTTCCCGCTAGAAAGATTTTAATGCGTATACGCCCGCTTCAAACGAATTGAAAAAGCTAAAAGTTATGTTTACATACACTCTTACTACTCAAGCAATTATAATGAGATTGCACGCAACAACTACAAAAGTTTATATTTCGTATACGACACGAATTAAAACGTGAATATATTTTGTTCTATTCATTCATAAAATACATTAGCAAACATTGAAGCAAAGTTAATTTTAAATGAATACGCAAAATTTGATGACGTCATAACGAAAAGCCGGCTAGCTATCTCTGCGCAAACTTTGATGACGTCATCCTGAAAAAAATCTCAACGCCATCCTTTTTTTTATTTTTTTAGCGCGATCGATCGAAAAACTATAAAAAGTTGGAACGGCAATTTTAACATGAACCCAAAATATGTCGTTTTTTCGCGTTTTTTGACCAAACTGACCACTGCGGTCATTTTAATTTTTTTAAAACCTTGACAGTGTTCACCGCCGAAACGCAAAGAATATTTGTAGCAAATTTCACGTTTTTATGTCCAGTATTTAAAAAGATTATGCGGTATGTACATACCCAGCCAGCCAGCCAGCCAGCCACATACATATTCCTTTTGAGATTTATATATATACAAGCCGTTATGTGCCCGGTCCTCCGAACCGGCTAAAAGTTATGTTTACATACACTCTAACTATTCAGGCAGTTATAATGAGATTGCCCGCATGACCTACGACACGAATTTAAACGTGAGGTAATTTTTTATTTGCCCGCTACAACATGAATTACCCGTTAAAATCATTACTCATCACCCATTATAACAATTACAAAATTGCCCGCTATAAATTACGACGCAAATTAAAACATGAATATATTTTGTTCTATTCATTGATTAAGAACATTCGACACTACTTTTTTTTTTTTAATGATTGTTTGATATATTTTTTTTACGACAAACATTAAGTCGCAGACCTATGTTGTGTTGTTTTTGTTTATTTGCTATTTATTTATTTATTGTTGCTTTGGAAGCAAACTTAGAATTAAATTTTCTATTCAACATGTAAAACAATAACAAATGAAACCCTTATGAAATAATGTTTATAAAACGTATACGACACGAATTAAAAATTTAAAAATTTAGTTCCGGCAATTTGAACATTGCCCGGCAAATTAAACATTGCCCGGTAATTTAAACATTGCCCGGTAATTTAAACATTGCCCGGTATTATAAACATTGCCCGGTATTATAAACATTGCCCGGTAATTGAAACATTGCCCGGTAATTTAAACATTGCCCGGTAATTTAAACATTTCCCGGTAATTTAAACATTGCCCGGTAATTTAAACATTGCCCGGTATTATAAACATTGCCCGGTATTATAAACATTGCCCGGTAATTTAAACATTGCCCGGTAATTTAAACAATGGCCGTTACCTAGGCGATAAGCCTAAAGGTGCCCAGTTCTCGGAACTGGATAAAATAACCCATGGAGTTATAAACAATAGTCTTAAGCGGGGATAAAGTATTTTCCGGTAACTTATACCATTTAAATATTGCATTCCACAAATAACGACGCAAATTAAAACAAAATTTTGTTCCCTTCTTAAACGCATAAATACGCAAAATTTGATGACGCCATATAATTATAAGCTTAAATATAGAGTGTAACCAGGACCACTGCGTTTAAATAAGCTTAGTAAGGCGTCGGTATTACTTCCCGAAACAGAAAAAAAAATGCTAAATCTATTTGCTTTGTCCTATGTTTGTAAAGTTTTAAATTATTAATTAGCTTTAAGTCATGTATTCACAGTGTAAAGTATTAAAGTAGTGATAGATTAAGAAAATCAACTACAGTATTGGTTGTGTAAAGAATTTATGTTGTTTACGGCACGTAGACAATTTAAACATGAAGAAAATTTGTTCCCGTCATTGAGTTGAGATAATAAAATCCATGCACATAGTTTGATGACGTCAATTTAAACATGAATGAAAAATGTCCCTTCATTGCTATAAAATCCATGCGCAAAGATTGATGACGTCATAAAAATAATCTCAGCGCATCCTTTTTTTTCTAACTTTGTGACGAAAAACTATAAAAAGTTGTACTGGCAAAGACAATGTGAATCAAAAGTTGTGTTTTTTTCGCGTTTTTTGACCAAACTGACCACTGCGGTCATTTTAATTTTTATAAAACCTTGACAGTGTTCACCGCCGTAACGCAAAGAATATTTGTAGCAAATTTCACGTTTTTATGTCCAGTATTTAAAAAGATTATGCGGTATGTACATACCCAGCCAGCCAGCCACATACATATTCCTTTTGAGATTTATATATATACAAGCCGTTATGTGCCCGATTCTTCGAACGGGCTTTTTTTTAGAATATGCTTGACACATTATAGTTTTTTAGTTTTGTTTTTGCAACATACATAAAGTAGTATGTTTTTTTTTGTGGTCAGTATTTTTTTAATTTATTTTTGTTTTGCACACTTTATTATACACCAATTCAATATACAACTAAAAAGGAAAAACAAATAATAATATTTTTTTTTATTTCTTGCTCAAAGTATGACCACTATGATCGAATTTTGTGAGATAATTGGGTAATTAAACTCTTTCTGTAAAACAGAACTCACATGTCTTTTAAAAAGTACTGTTAATTCGAAAATGATTGTTTGATATATTTTTTTGCTACAACATTAGTCGTAGATCAATATTTATTTATTTATGCTTTTTTTTGTTTTTATTGGTGTTATTTGCTATTTATTTATTGTTGCTTTGGAAGCAAACTTAGAATTAAATTTTAAATTCAACAGGAAAAACAATAACAACTGAAACCGATATGAATCATAGTTTATACAACGTATACGACATGAATTAAAACTTTTAAAAGTTGGTCCGGCAAATTTAAACATTGCCCGGCAATATAAAAATTTCCCGCTACATAGTTTATAAGACAATACGATACAAATTAAAACTTTAAAACGTTGAGCTCGGCAATTTAAACATTGCCTGGCAATTGAAAAATTTCCCGCTACAAAGTTTATAAGACGTATACACAGAATAGGTATAGAACAGAATGCACAATTCCTATATACGCAGTCACTAAAAGTTACCATTTTCCGCAATGCAGCGGTCGCTAGAGACGCTACTATAGTAAAATGTGAAAGGATATCTACGTCTGCCATAAATATATACAATATATATAGGGCCTACATTATCTTTCATTATAGGCTTACTTTTATATAAATTTGACTTAATTACCCATTTTGTTTTGAACATTATATGATTAGGCCAATATGATGTAAAAATATTTATTACCCGGTACTGATTTGAAAAAAAAATGGCTTAGACGTAGCTCAATACCGGTAACTAAATTGCTACGGCTACCGGTACATAAATATATATACTTTTTAAACCAAAATAAACTTTTAAAATTATGAAGGGAAATAGGCATATAATTCATAATGAGTTAATATGAGGTTGTTTATGCTGTTGTTTATCCTTTATGGTGTCAGGAAAGCCATGCAGTTTGACATGCTCTTTTTTTCGATAATCAGTCGTTTTCGCATCATTGTTGTAGTTTATTACACAACCGTTTATGCACATTTTGCCTGAACTATTAGCTTTGGGTGTTCGAACTTGTAGATTTGAAGAAAAGGACGTTGTAGGCTATATAAGCATAAATATAGAGTGTAACCAGGACCACTGCGTTTAAATAGGCTTAGTATGGCGTCGGTATTACTGCCCAAAACAGAAATAAAATGCGATTGCGCATTCTGTTTTATACCTATTCTGTGGACATATACAACACGAATAAAAACGTGAAGGAATTTTTTATTTGCCAGATACAACGTAAGATACCCATTAAAACCATTAATCATTACCCATTATAACAATTTAAAAATATCCCGCTATCAATTACGACGCAAATTAAAACGTGAATATATTTTGTTCTATTCATTCATAAAGTACATTAGCAAAGGTTGAAGCGAAGTTAATTAAAATGAATACGCAAAATTCGATGACGCCATGAAAAAAAAGACAACCAGCTATCCCTGCGCAAACTTTGATGACGTCATCCTGAAAAAAATCTCAACGCCCTCCTTTTTTTTATTTTCTTAGCGCGATCGATCGAAAAACTATAAAAAGTTGGAACGGCAAATTCAACATGAACCCAAAATATGTCGTTTTATTCGCGTTTTTTGACCAAACTGACCACTGCGGTCATTTTAATTTTTTTAAAACCTTGACAGTGTTCACCGCCGTAACGCAAAGAATATTTGTAGCAAATTTCACGTTTTTATGTCCAGTATTTAAAAAGATTATGCGGTATGTACATACCCAGCCAGCCAGCCAGCCAGCCAGCCACATATTCCTTTTGAGATTTATATATATATATGATACTAGCTGATGTGCCCGATTCTTCGAACGGGCTTGTATAGACTATGTTTGACACACTATAGTTTGTTTATTCTTTTTTTGTTGATTTTTTTTGCAACATTCATAAAATTGTTGTTATTTTGTTGTGGTCAGTATTTATTTTTGTATTGTTGTTTTGCAGAGATTAATATACACCCATTCAATATACAACTAAAAAGGAAAAACAAATATTCAATTTTTTTAAATTCTTGGTCAAAGTATGCCCCCTTGCGATCTAATCGTGTTAAGTTTATTGGGTAGTTAAACTTTGTTTCTGTAAAACAGAATTGACATGTCATTTCGACAGTACTTTTAATTTTTAAATTATTGTTTGCTATATTTTTTAAAGATAACATTAAGTCGTAGACCTATGTTATTGTTGTTTTGTTTGTTTGTTGTTTTTTTATTGTTGTTGTTATTTGCTATTTATTCATTTATTGTTGCTTTGGAAGGAACTTAGAATTACATTTTAAATTCAACATGAAAAACAATAACAAATGAAACCCATAAGAAACAAAGAAGAAACTTTTTTTTTATGTTTGTTAAATTATGTCCAATGATCGCATAATGATATTTTATTGGAAAATAAAATTATTTCTGTCTTACGAATTTGACAATAATTTTTTAAAAATCAATACTTTGCAATAGGCCATATGCTCATTGTAACACATCTTTATATACAACATTCCTTGTTTTTGACATTGGTGCAAATATGAATAGTTGATTAGGAGAGCCAACTCTTGAGCAGGCAACATATAATTGCCCATGGGAGAAACATGGATATTCCAAATTAATTCCAGTGCACTTGATTGATTGACCCTGTGACTTGTTAATTGTAATGGAAAATGCCAACCTGACGGGAAACTGCAGACGCTTGAAAGAGAAGGGCATGTCTGTTGGAATAATTGGGATTCTTGGAATAAACACATCTTCTCCTTTTCCTTTCCCAGTCAACACTGTCGCTTCTATCACATTAGGGAATAAACTTTTGATGCATAAGCGTGTTCCATTACAAAGTATTGGCGGGTTTATGTTTCGGAGTAGAATTATGGGTGATCCAATTTTGAGTTGAAGTTTATGCGGTGGCATCCCGGGTGTGTCCAGAGAATTTAAAAATTCCGTAGGGTAGTTAACGGTTTCATTGACATCCGTGACGGAATCAAATGATGCGTATTCAGTACATGTTCCGGGTATCATGTCCTGAATCAGGCCATTCAACTCACTGACAGATGTGTTCTTAGAAGCAAGAATTGCTCGGTCACACAGCCATTCCTTGTTAAGGTAATTTTCCGAAAGGTTCGGATACACTTGGTGGATAAGATCTTGTAGGGATGTCACTCTTTTGCAGAAGTCATCAAGAAAGGTAATGTCCCCTGATTTCATCTGCGTGGGGTAAGTCCCTTCACCAATGTGTAAAAGATTTTCAGCAAAAATGAGTGCACCTGCTTCTTTTTGTTGCTGCACTCTCATATTTGTTCTTAATTTTATTGTTTTAACATTTCGCCAAAGAAAAGAAGATTTGAGGCAAGCATTGATTTCATCCGCTGGTGTTGACCTTGGTATGACAGGAAGAGTTTGACGAAAATCGCCAGCTAACACCACCAGAGCACCTCCCATGAGTTGACTATTGTCTCTTAAATCCTGCAATGTTAAGTCAAGAGCTTCAAGTGACTTTTTGTGCGCCATTGTACATTCATCCCATACAATTATTTTGCAGGTTTTTAGAACCTTTGCTTGGCCAGAGGCTTTGCTAATGTTGCATGTTGGATGTTGCTCATTGGCAATATTTAGAGGTAACCGTAGAGCCGAGTGCGCCGTTCTTCCTCCATCTAATAACGTCGAAGCAATTCCAGATGATGCTATTGCGATTGCCAAATCACGTTTCATTCTTATTTCTGCAAGGATTATGTTTATTAAGAAGGTTTTTCCTGTTCCTCCAGGAGCATCGAGAAAAAATATTCCTCCTTTTTCTTCATTGACATGATACATAATAACCTCATATGCTTCAGTTTGATCGCTGTTTAACAGAACTTTGTTGGATTCTACATATTTGTGTAGTTCTTCAATGTTATAGTTTTTTTCTCTTATCAGGTCTTTGTCTAGAATATCCCGCTCATTTCTTTTAGGAGGCTGTAATCCTAAGTCTGGTAGTGTTTTGTTGTTTATTGATAAACATTTATCCTCCAACAGAATTAGGGCCAAGTTGAAAATATCTGTAGAACAATTTGAACGAAGTGTTGAACTTGCTCTAATTGAGTTATCACGTGGTAAATCTTCGCTCATGGACTCTCTATACTTCTCCCACAGACCGTTTGGATTGGATGGGTTGCATATAGTAAGAATAATGCAAAAAAGATTTCTTATCTGCTCCGGAGAAGATCTTAAAACAGCCTCTGATAAAGTGTGGTCCCAATGTCTATCATCTTCAAGTAATCCACGCCTTTGGCAAGCTTCTCTGAAAGTCTGGCAAACTTCACCGTTTACAGTTTTTAGATATTCAAAAGAAGTAGGTCCTCGAACTGCATGAAGAAGATGTCTGAGAAAATAGCACTCTGCGTTGTTTGGGTTGACTGTATAGACACGACCCAATGCTTCACTTGCTACGGCATCTTCACCTGCAACTGGTACACCTTGTTTTCTTTTGCAAAACACCTTTTTGGACTTATTCCAAGTGTAAAAGCGAGGTACTTCTGGATATAGCAGTGTCCTGGCAAAAGCGTCACTTTGGCATAATTGAAAAAAAGCTGTCAGAGTTGTATTTGGTGGTCTTTCTGCAAGGGCTTGCGCGTTTTCACGTGTGAAGTAAACTCTCTGCCCGTTCTCTAAGTGAACATTGAGATGAACTACTGTCGGGTGGCGTTCGTGAATTGGGAAACTCATAATGCGCCAAACCGCTTCGTTGCTACTGATGTATCTCCCTATCATGTACCGAGACACTTCATCAAGAGCGTTGTCATCTGTCACTCCAAAGACAGCCATGTCACTTCCTTTGTTTACATATTTGCAGATGTATTTGATAGATTTCACAGAGCTACAGTACTCGACATTTATGTGTGCGAGAAACATTTTGGAAAGAATTGGAGAATAAGGAACAACCCACTTGTTGTCCACTTCGACTTCCGTGTTGCCTTTAATTTTAATTGTTGCCGTGAAACCACCGTCTTGTGGGGCGCGTCTTCTGTAAACTGGATAGCCATCTTCACCAGTCTGTGTATCTTTAACTAATTTCCTAGGATATTTTTTGCTGCATTTTCCGTCTTTCATACAGGGTGCATTGGTGTTGAGATGTCCGCATGGTCCATGAATCATATTTTTCTTCACTACTGCAAACAGATTAGGGTCCGTCTCTGGATCTGGAAACTCTGCAGATATGATTTGATCAATATTGACTGGGTGTAGTTTTTCCTTCAACCAAATTAAATTGTGGGAGTGTGGAAGTCCTCTTTTCTGCCATTCAATGGAGTACATCCAGCATCGGGTTTCTCCAAAAATATTATATTTAGTTAAAATATCAATGAGTTTGATCTGTTTTTGTCTAAACACTCTTGCTATTATGTCTTGACGATCACTTGACGTCTGGCCAAATGAAAGTGATTCTTTGATTTCACCCCAGTCAGGATTGCACGTAAATGTGATAAATAGGTCTGGGCGTCCATAGGATCGAACATAAGACAGTGCATCTTGTGCATATTCCTGCATCTGTCTAGGGCTTCCGGTGAAAGTTGCTGGGAGAATCACAACTTTCCCAATATTTTGAATGTCCCCATCGTTCACCAAAGCATCCTTGAGGTGTATATAGTCTTCCACGCGCAGCTTTTTTTGATTTAGACGTATGTACAGGAGTCGCTCACTCTCAATTTTTGCATACATGTCCACAACGTATTGATGGTATAGTTGTCGACATTGTAAAATATGATTTGTGGATCCATTTCTGATCATCAACCTGTATGCATAAAAGTCTAATGCTGAAACTTTTTTAACAGTTGGTGCACCTGTTACAGGATCAACCTGCTTCAGGTTGAAGTGGTATCCATCCTCGCCTTCACAAAATATGAGCGGGTATTGAAGAGCATCGTACGATCGATGTGTTTCTGAAATGCGTTGTAGTGAATTACTTCGCCTCTGAATTATGATGTCACGTTGATTGAAATCGTGGTCTGACATAATGATGGCGACTTCATTTACTTGAGGAGCATTAAAGCGACGTTCGTGTTCACCGGGCTCTCTTTTGTCTGCACGGATAACAACCTTGTATTCATCATTGGGCATGTTTTCTAGTGAAGTTTTGAAAGTATTAATGAGATGGTTGTTTTCATGAAGCATCCTTTGTAAGCTTAAAACAATATTGCGTCTCACCCCGGGGATACAATCGCATCGATGATCTACTTCAATCTGCTCATTTCCCATAAAGTAGACTTGTAGAAATTGTGGGTTTTGATCAGGAAGCGGGAGAAGAGATCCGATCCGGTGGTATATCTGTCCTTGTACTTTAAAAGTTGTTGCAAAACCGTTAAGATCCACTATTGAGGTAGCACCAAAAGACGTCATCTGAAAACATGAATTGTATCTTCTCAGATTACGCAGGAAATGTTTTGACTCTGAAGTCGTCCCAGACATTAATAACTGCAGATCATTGGGCGGTGTATTCAGGGGAGTAAGTTTAACTTTTCCACTTCTGCAGCACATTCCTGGTGGTTCTGTTTTAAATTTCTTTGCTTGACAATATTTACATATGTAGATCATTCCTCCAATATCAACATAAGGGTGTTGAGCGTAATCATGTTGGGGGTCATATTGGAATCCAGCTAAATTCAAATGTGAACTTCGTGACACCCTTGCCGTGTTTGCACTTTCCCGCTTTTTTTCAAGACGTTTCTGTCGCTCCTCTAATGTCTCGGTATCTCTTGATGTGGTTGCTATTTCTCTCATTTTTTCAAGACGTTTCTGTCGCTCCTCTAATGTCTCGGTAGCCCTTGATGTGGTTTCTCCTTCCCGCTTTTTTTCAAGACGTTTTTGTCGCTCCTCCGAAGTCTCTGTAGCCCTTGATGTGGTTTCTCCTTCCCGCTTTTTTCAAGACGTTTCTGTCGCTCCTCCGAAGTCTCTGTAGCTCTTGATGTGGTTTCTCCTTCCCGCTTTTTTTCAAGACGTTTTTGTCGCTCCTCCGAAGTCTCTGTAGCTCTTGATGTGGTTTCTCCTTCCCGCTTTTTTTCAAGACGTTTTTGTCGCTCCTCCGAAGTCTCTGTAGCTCTTGATGTGGTTTCTCCTTCCCGCTTTTTTTCAAGACGTTTTTGTCGCTCCTCCGAAGTCTCTGTAGCCCTTGATGTGTTTGCTTTTTCTCGCATTGTTTCAAGTCGTGTTCGACGCTACTCTGATGTTTCTATGGCTCTTATTGTCCTGGCCCTTTCCCTTTCTTTGTCATGTCTAGCATCACTTTGTTCAACAGTTTCATTTTTTCGCAAACGTTTGGCTTTTATTGACTTTGGATTCTTTTGTCCAATTAGTTTTCTTTTCTTTGGAGGCATTTAAAGTATTGGCTTGGAAAGTTTATCAATATTTATATATTCAACAATAATGTAGATATCTTGTATTGACTTGGACAGTTTATCAATATTTATATATTCAACAATAATGTAGATGTCTTGTATTGACTTGGAAAGCTTATCAATATTTATATATTCAACAATAATGTAGATATCTTGTATTGACTTGGACAGTTTATCAATATATTTATATTCAACAATAATGTAGATTTCTTGTTCACAATATTGTTACTACCTTGCTTTGTAAATGATCACATAAATACTATTTTTAACAATAACAAATGTTGCCCTTCTTCAACAATAATGTAGATATCTTGTATTGACTTGGACAGTTTATCAATATATTTATATTCAACAATAATGTAGATTTCTTGTTCACAATATTGTTACTACCTTGCTTTGTAAATGATCACATAAATACTATTTTTAACAATAACAAATGTGGGCTTACATCTATATACAATCATGTATCATATATCAATATCATACATATCATAAACAAATAAATGCAGCATACAATAAATAGTTACTATTTTTAACAATAACAAATGTTGCCCTTCTTGTTAGTTTTTAGTTTGAAAGAGAAATGGGCTTACATCTATATACGATCATGTAAGATATATCATCATCATACATATCATAAACACATAAACGCAGCATACAATAAATATGGGTATATAGACTATATGTACAACAGACAATAGTTAAAATATGCTTGATTAACTTCTTAACATTAGTATGAAAAATGACATTTAGGCCTATGTTTAGCGGTTAACCAAAACATGTGCTCCGTCTGCTTTCAATAAGCTTTCAATAAGCACGTCGCGGTGCGATGATTTAAAAATGCGCACCAAAAGCTACTCACGTATTTCCGGTAATATAAACATGAATGAATTTTTTCCCTTCAGTCAAAAAGTTAGAGCGCAAAGATTGATGACGTCATAAAAATAATCTCAGCGCATCCTTTTTTTTCTAACTTTGTGACGAAAAACTATAAAAAGTTGGAACGGCAAATTCAACATGAACCCAAAATATGTCGTTTTATTCGCGTTTTTTGACCAAACTGACCACTGCGGTCATTTAAATTTTTTTAAAACCTTGACAGTGTTCACCGCCGTAACGCAAAGAATATTTGTAGCAAATTTCACGTTTTTATGTCCAGTATTTAAAAAGATTATGCGGTATGTACATACCCAGCCAGCCAGCCAGCCACATATTCCTTTTGAGATTTATATATATACAAGCCGTTATGTGCCCGATTCTTCGAACGGGCTTTTTTTTAGAATATGCTTGACACATTATAGTTTTTTAGTTTTGTTTTTGCAACATACATAAAGTAGTATTTTTTTTTTTGTGGTCAGTATTTTTTAAATTTATTTTTGTTTTGCACACTTTATTATACACCAATTCAATATACAACTAAAAAGGAAAAACAAATAATAATAATTTTTTATTATTTCTTGCTCAAAGTATGACCACTATGATCGAATTTTGTGAGTTTATTGGGTAATTAAACTCTTTCTGTAAAACAGAACTCACATGTCTTTTAAAAAGTACTGTTAATTCGAAAATGATTGTTTGATATATTTTTTTGCTACAACATTAGTCGTAAATCAATTTTTTTTTTTTTTTTATTTTTTTTTTTGTTTTTGTTGGTGTTATTTGCTATTTGTTTATTGTTGCTTTGGAAGCAAACTTAGAATTAAATTTTAAATTCAACAGGAAAAACAATAACAACTGAAACCGATATGAATCATAGTTTATACAACGTATACGACATGAATTAAAACTTTAAAAAGTTGGTCCGGCAAATTTAAACATTGCCCGGCAATATAAAAATTTCCCGCTACATAGTTTATAAGACGTATACGATACAAATTAAAACTTTAAAACGTTGAGCTCGGCAATTGAAACATTGCCTGGCAATTGAAAAAATTCCCGCTACAAAGTTTATAAGACGTATACACAGAATAGGTATAGAACAGAATGCACAATCCCTATATACGCACTCACTAAAAGTTACCATTTTCCGCAATGCAGCGGTCGCTAGAGTAAAATGAGAAATGATATCTACGTCTGCCATAAATATATACAATATATATAGGGCCTACATTATCTTTCATTATAGGCTTACTTTTATATAAATTTGACTTATTTACCCATTTTGTTTTGAACATTATATGATTAGGCCAATATGATGTAAAAATATTTATTACCCGGTACTGATTTGAAAAAAAAATGGCTTAGACGTAGCTCGGTACCGGTAACTAAATTGCTGCGGCTACCGGTACATAAATATATATACTTTTTAAACCAAAATAAACTTTTAAAATTATGAAGGGAAATAGGCATATAATTCATAATGAGTTAATATGAGGTTGTTTATGCTGTTGTTTATCCTTCATGGAGTCAGGAAAGCCATGCAGTTTGACATGCTCTTTTTTACGATAATCAGTCGTTTTCGCATCATTGTTGTAGTTTATTACACAACCGTTCATGCACATTTTGCCTGAAATATTAGCTTTGGGTGTTCGAACTTGTAGATTTGAAGAAAAGGACGTTGTAGGCTAAATAAGCATAAATATAGAGTGTAACCAGGACCGCTGCGTTTAAATAAGCTTAGTATGGCGTCGGTATTACTGCCCAAAACAGAAATAAAATGCGATTGCGCATTCTGTTTTATACCTATTCTGTGGACATATACAACACGAATAAAAACGTGAAGGAATTTTGTATTTGCCAGATACAACGTAAGATACCCATTAAAACCATTAATCATTACCCATTATAACAATTTAAAAATATCCCGCTATAAATTACGACGCAAATTAAAACGTGAATATATTTTGTTCTATTCATTCATAAAGTACATTAGCAAAGGTTGAAGCAAAGTTTATTTTAAATGAATACGCAAAATTCGATGACGCCATAAAAAAAAAAGACAACCAGCTATCCCTGCGCAAACTTTGATGACGTCATCCTGAAAAAAATCTCAACGCCATCCTTTTTTTTATTTTCTTAGCGCGATCGATCGAAAAACTATAAAAAGTTGGAACGGCAAATTCAACATGAACCCAAAATATGTCGTTTTATTCGCGTTTTTTGGCCAAACTGACCACTGCGGTCATTTTAATTTTTTTAAAACCTTGACAGTGTTCACCGCCGTAACGCAAAGAATATTTGTAGCAAATTTCACGTTTTTATGTCCAGTATTTAAAAAGATTATGCGGTATGTACATACCCAGCCAGCCAGCCAGCCAGCCAGCCAGCCAGCCAGCCAGCCAGCCAGCCAGCCAGCCAGCCAGCCACATATTCCTTTTGAGATTTATATATATACAAGCCGTTATGTGCCCGGTCCTCCGAACCGGCTAAAAGTTATTTTTACATACACTCTAACTACTCAGGCAGTTATAATGAGATCGCCCGCATGACCTACGACACGAATTCAAACGTGAGGTAATTTTTTATTTGCCCGCTACAACATAAATTTCCCGTTAAAAAATTGCCCGCTATAAATTACGACGCAAATTAAAACGTGAATATATTTTGTTCTATTCATAGATAAAGAACATTCGACAGTACTTTTTTTTTTTTTTAATGATTGTTTGATATATTTTTTTACGACAAACATTAAGTCGCAGACCTGTGTTGTGTTGTTTTTGTTTATTTGCTATTTATTTATTTTTTGTTGCTTTGGAAGCAAACTTAGAATTAAATTTTCTATTCAACATGTAAAACAATAACAAATGAAACCCATATGAAATAATGTTTATAAAACGTATACGACACGAATTAAAACTTTAAAAAGTTAGTTCCGGCAATTTGAACATTGCCCGGCAAATTAAACATTGCCCGGTAATATAAACATTGCCCGGTAATTTAAACATTGCCCAGTAATTTAAACATTGCCCGGTAATTTAAACATTGCCCGGTAACTTAAACATTGCCCGGTAATTTAAACATTGCCCGGTAATTTAAACATTGCCCGGTAATTTAAACATTGCCCGGTATTATAAACATTGCCCGGTAATTTAAACATTGCCCGGTAATTTAAACAATGGCCGTTACCAAGGCGATAAGCCTAAAGGTGCCCAGTTCTCGGAACTGGATAAAATAACCCATGGAGTTATAAACAATAGTCTTAAGCGGGGATAAAGTATTTTCCGGTAACTTTAACCATTTAAATATTGCATTCTACAAATTACGACGCTAATTAAAACAAAATTTTGTTCCCTTCTTAAACGCATAAATACGCAAAATTTGATGACGCCATATAATTATAAGCTTAAATATAGAGTGTAACCAGGACCACTGCGTTTAAATAAGCTTAGTAATGCGTCGGTATTACTTCCCGAAACAGAAAAAAAATGCTAAATCTATTTGCTTTGTCCTATGTTGGTAAAGTTTTAAATTATTAATTAGCTTTATGTCATGTATTCACAGTGTAAAGTATTAAAGTAGTGATAGATTAAGAAAATCAACTACAGTATTGGTAGTGTAAAGAATTTATGTTGTTTACGGCACGTAGACAATTTAAACATCAAGAAAATTTGTTCCCGTCATTGAGTTGAGATAATAAAATCCATGCACATAGTTTGATGACGTCAATTTAAACATGAATGAAAAATGTCCCTTCATCGCTATAAAATCCATGCGCAAAGATTGATGACGTCATAAAAATAATCTCAGCGCATCCTTTTTTTTGTAACTTTGTGACGAAAAACTATAAAAAGTTGTACTGGCAAAGACAATGTGAATCAAAAGTTGTGTTTTTTTTCGCGTTTTTTGACCAAACTGACCACTGCGGTCATTTAAATTTTTTTAAAACCTTGACAGTGTTCACCGCCGTAACGCAAAGAATATTTGTAGCAAATTTCAAGTTTTTATGTCCAGTATTTAAAAAGATTATGCGGTATGTACATACCCAGCCAGCCAGCCAGCCAGCCAGCCAGCCACATACATACATATTCCTTTTGAGATTTATATATATATATGATATGATATGATATGATATGATATGATATGATATATGATATGATATAAATATATGCTTATATATGTATATGATTCTATCTATGTTGTTATCCCCAATTACCTTCTGTATACATTTCAAGAATAATAAACATTCCCAAGAGAATTTTAAAAAATACATGTGGGGCATTCATCTTTAATTATACAACACAAATCTAGGATCGGTAATAGTTAACTTTATATCCAACAAGCCGTTATGTGCCCGGTCCTCCGAACCGGCTAAACGTTATGTTTACATACACTATAACTACTCAGGCAGTTATAATGAGATTGCCCGCATGACCTACGACACAAATTTAAACGTGAGGTAATTTTTTATTTGCCCGCTACAACATAAATTACCCGTTAAAATCATTACTCATCACCCATTATAACAATTACAAAATTGCTCGCTATAAATTACGACGCAAATTATACCATGAATATATTTTGTTCTATTCATTGATTAAGAACATTCGACAGTACTTTTATTTTTTTTAATGATTGTTATATATTTTTTTTTTACGACAAACATTAAGTCGCAGATGTATGTTGTGTTGTTTTTGTTTATTTGCTATTTATTTATTTATTGTTGCTTTGGAAGCAAACTTATAATTAAATTTTCTATTCAACATGTAAAACAATAACAAATGAAACCCATATGAAATAATGTTTATAAAACGTATACGACACGAATTAAAACTTTAAAAAGTTAGTTCCAGCAATTTGAACATTGCCCGGCAAATTAAACATTGCCCGCTAATATAAACATTGCCCGATAATTTAAACATTGCCCGGTAATTTAAACATTGCCCGGTAATTTAAACATTGCCCGGTAATTTAAACATTGCCCGGTATTATAAACATTGCCCGGTAATTTAAACATTGCCTGGTGATTTAAACAATGGCCGTTACAAAGGCGATAAGCCTAAAGGTGCCCAGTTCTCGGAACTGGATAAAATAACCCATGGAGTTATAAGCAATAGTCTTAAGCAGGGAGAAAGTATTTTCCGGTAACTGAAACCATTTAAATATTGCATTCTACAAATTACGACGCAAATTAAAACAAAACTTCTTAAACGCATAAATACGCAAAATTTGATGACGCCATATAATTATAAGCTTAAATATAGAGTGTAACCAGGACCACTGCGTTTAAATAAGCTTAATAAGGCGTCGGTATTACTTCCCGAAACAGAAAAAAAAATACTATATCTATTTGCTTTGTCCTATGTTTGTAAAGTTTTAAATTATTAATTAGCTTTAAGTCATGTATTCACAGTGTAAAGTATTAAAGTAGTGATAGATTAAGAAAATCAACTACAGTATTGGTAGTGTAAAGAATTTATGTTGTTTACGGCACGTAGACAATTTAAACATAAAGAAAATTTGTTCCCGTCATTAAGTTGAGATAAAAATCCATGCACATAGTTTGATGACGTCAATTTAAACATGAATGAAAAATGTCCCTTCATCGCTAAAAAATCCATGCGCAAACTTTGATGACGTCATAAAAATAATCTCAGCGCATCCTTTTTTTTCTAACTTTGTGACGAAAAACTATAAAAAGTTGTACTGGCAAAGACAATGTGAATCAAAAGTTGTGTTTTTTTCGCGTTTTTTGACCAAACTGACCACTGCGGTCATTTTAATTTTTTTTAAACCTTGACAGTGTTCACCGCCGTAACGCAAAGAATATTTGTAGCAAATTTCACGTTTTTATGTCCAGTATTTAAAAAGATTATGCGGTATGTACATACCCAGCCAGCCAGCCAGCCAGCCAGCCAGCCACATATTCCTTTTGAGATTTATATATATACAAGCCGTTATGTGCCCGGTCCTCCGAACCGGCTAAAAGTTATGTTTACATACACTCTAACTACTCAGGCAGTTATAATGAGATTGCCCGCATGACCTACGACACGAATTTAAATGTGAGGTAATTTTTTATTTGCCCGCTACAACATGAATTACCCGTTAAAATCATTACTCATCACCCATTATAACAATTACAAAATTGCCCGCTATAAATTACGACGCAAATTAAAACATGAATATATTTTGTTCTATTCATTGATTAAGAACATTCGACAGTACTTTTATTTTTTTTTAATGATTGTTTGATATATTTTTTTTACGACAAACATTAAGTCGCAGACCCATGTTGTGTTGTTTTTGTTTATTTGCTATTTATTTATTTATTGTTGCTTTGGAAGCAAACTTAGAATTAAATTTTCTATTCAACATGTAAAACGATAACAAATGAAACCCATATGAAATAATGTTTATAAAACGTATACGACACGAATTAAAACTTTAAAAAGTTAGTTCCAGCAATTTGAACATTGCCCGGCAAATTAAACATTGCCCGGTAATATAAACATTGTCCGGTAATTTAAACATTGCCCGGTAATTTAAACATTGCCCGGTAATTTAAACATTGCCCGGTATTATAAACATTGCCCGGTAATTTAAACATTGCCCGGTAATTAAACATTGCCCGGTAATTTAAACATTGCCCGGTAATTTAAACATTGCCCGGTAATTTAAACATTGCCCGGTATTATAAACATTGCCCGGTAATTTAAACATTGCCCGGTAATTTAAACAATGGCCGTTACCAAGGCGATAAGCCTAAAGGTGCCCAGTTCTCGGAACTGTATAAAATAACCCATGGAGTTATAAGCAATAGTCTTTTCCGGTAACTTAAACCATTTAAATATTGCATTCTACAAATTACGACGCAAATTAAAACAAAATTTGGTTCCCTTCTTAAACGCATAAATACGCAAAATTTGATGACGCCATATAATTATAAGCTTAAATATAGAGTGTAACCAGGACCACTGCGTTTAAATAAGCTTAGTAATGCGTCGGTATTACTTCCCGAAACAGAAAAAAAAATGCTAAATCTATTTGCTTTGTCCTATGTTTGTAAAGTTTTAAATTATTAATTAGCTTTAAGTCATGTATTCACAGTGTAAAGTATTAAAGTAGTGATAGATTAAGAAAATCAACTACAGTATTGGTAGTGTAAAGAATTTATGTTGTTTACGGCACGTAGGCAATTTAAACATGAAGAAAATTTGTTCCCGTCATTGAGTTGAGATAATAAAATCCATGCACATAGTTTGATGACGTCAATTTAAACATGAATAAAAAATGTCCCTTCATTGCTTAAAAATCCATGCGCAAACTTTGATGACGTCATAAAAATAATCTCAGCGCATCCTTTTTTTTCTAACTTTGTGACGAAAAACTATAAAAAGTTGTACTGGCAAAGACAATGTGAATCAAAAGATGTGTTTTATTCGCGTTTTTTGACCAAACTGACCACTGCGGTCATTTTAATTTTTTTAAAACCTTGACAGTGTTCACCGCCGTAACGCAAAGAATATTTGTAGCGAATTTCACGTTTTTATGTCCAGTATTTAAAAAGATTATGCGGTATGTACATACCCAGCCAGCCAGCCAGCCAGCCAGCCAGCCAGCCAGCCACATATTCCTTTTGAGATTTATATATATACAAGCCGTTATGTGCCCGATTCTTCGAACGGGCTTTTTTTTAGAATATGCTTGACACATTATAGTTTTTTAGTTTTGTTTTCGCAACATACATAAAGTAGTATGTTTTTTTTTTGTGATCAGTATTTTTTAAATTTATTTTTGTTTTGCACACTTTATTATACACCAATTCAATATACAACTAAAAAGGAAAAACAAATAATAATAATTTTTTTTTATTTCTTGCTCAAAGTATGACCACTATGATCGAATTTTGTGAGTTTATTGGGTAATTAAACTCTTTCTGTAAAACAGAACTCACATGTCTTTTAAAAAGTACTGTTAATTCAAAAATGATTGTTTGATATTTATTTTTTCTACAACATTAGTCGTAGATCAATATTTATTTTTTTTTTGTGTTTTTTTGTTGGTGTTATTTGCTATTTATTTATTGTTGCTTTGGAAGCAAACTTAGAATTAAATTTTAAATTCAACAGGAAAAACAAAAACAACTGAAACCGATATGAATCATAGTTTATACAACGTATACGACATGAATTAAAACTTTAAAAAGTTGGTCCGGCAAATTTAAACATTGCCCAGCAATATAAAAATTTCCCGCTACATAGTTTATAAGACGTATACGATACAAATTAAAACTTTAAAACGTTGAGCTCGGCAATTTAAACATTGCCTGGCAATTGAAAAATTTCCCGCTACAAACATTATAAGACGTATAGACAGAATAGGTATAGAACAGAATGCACAATCCCTATATACACAGTTACTAAAAGTTACCATTTTCCGCAATGCAGCGGTCGCTAGAGACGCTACAATAGTAAAATGAGAAAGAATATCTACGTCTGCCATAAATATATACAATATATATAGGGCCTACATTATCTTTCATTTTAGGCTTACTTTTATATAAATTTGACTTAATTACCCATTTTGTTTTCAACATTATATGATTAGGCCAATATGATGTATAAATATTTTTATTGCCCGGTACTGATTTGAAAAAAAATGGCTTAGACGTAGCTCGGTACCGGTAACTAAATTGCTACGGCTACCGGTACATAAATATATACTTTTTAAACCAAAATAAACTTTTAAAATTATGAAGGGAAATAGGCATATAATTCATAATGAGTTAATATGAGGTTGTTTATGCTGTTGTTTATCCTTTATGGAGTCAGGAAAGCCATGCAGTTTGACATGCTCTTTTTTACGATAATCAGTCGTTTTCGCATCATTGTTGTAGTTTATTACACAACCGTTCATGCATATTTTGCCTGAAATATTAGCTTTGGGTGCTCGAACTTGTAGATTTGAAGAAAAGGACGTTGTAGGCTAAATAAGCATAAATATAGAGTGTAACCAGGACCGCTGCGTTTAAATAAGCTTAGTATGGCGTCGGTATTACTGCCCAAAACAGAAATAAAATGCGATTGCGCATTCTGTTTTATACCTATTCTGTGGACATATACAACATGAATAAAAACGTGAAGGAATTTTGTATTTGCCAGATACAACGTAAGATACCCATTCAAACCATTAATCATTACCCATTATAACAATTTAAAAATATCCCGCTATAAATTACGACGCAAATTAAAACGTGAAAATATTTTGTTCTATTCATTCATAAAGTACATTAGCAAAGGTTGAAGCAAAGTTAATTTTAAATGAATACGCAAAATTTGATGACGTCATAACCAAAAGCCGGCTAGCTATTTCTGCGCAAACTTTGATGACGTCATCCTGAAAAAAATCTCAACGCCATCCTTTTTTTTATTTTTTTAGCGCGATCGATCGAAAAACTATAAAAATTTGGAACGGCAATTTTAACATGAACCCTAAATATGTCGTTTTATTCGCGTTTTTTGACCAAACTGACCACTGCGGTCATTTTAATTTTTTAAAAACCTTGACAGTGTTCACCGCCGTAACGCAAAGAATATTTGTAGCAAATTTCACGTTTTTATGTCCAGTATTTAAAAAGATTATGCGGTATGTACATACCCAGCCAGCCACATATTCCTTTTGAGATTTATATATATATATGATATGATATGATAGGGCGTTTGCAATCACGTGACAAAACGCACGTGATTTTTGTTTACTTTGTGTAGTGGTGTACAAGTAATAATGGCCGCTGTATTAATAAAGTTTTATATAGGCTCGAGCTTTTTTTAAATGATGTTTTGTGTTTTAAGTCTTATTAAGATTTAAGCTGTATTATGTCTGTTAAATAAAAACGGCTATTTTATTATTATCATAGACATAGATCATAGACGATGTGAGCCTATTAGTGACTTGACTAGATAGCCTATTCAACAACACTATCACTTGGCATCGTAGCTGCCCTACTTACTAACTTAGCCATTTGCCTAGCCTACAAAACATTAAAAGTGTAGGCCTATAAACTTACATTGAAATTGTAAAATAGGTCTAGCCGGCCCTAGCCTAATCACATTAATCAATTAATCTACAGTACTACTATTTACCTCCTTATTTTTGAGAATGGTACCCAATATTCATATGTGAATTCGGCATGATAAGAAACTTCCCCATATGCCATATTTTTGTTCCTCAATAGTGGCTTCTATTTACAAATGACGTCACTAAAAAACTTAAGCTCCGCCCATAGCAAACGCTCTATACATCGACATCTTGTTCTATTTCTCGAGTTATCAACACACATGCCTATAAGATTTCCAACCTTAAATAAAGCTGAAAAAAGACACAAACTGTCTAATTAAGAATTTTGATGTAGAAAATAAAGACAATCGTTGGTTCTAACCAAACCAATGACGTCAATCGCATGCGTTCAAACTTCTCAAGACAGACTCAGCACAAAGCCTCTAACACGATTTGCTTTCCACAATCAACAAACAAAATAAAGGCTACAGTTGAAAAAGTAGAAAATGAAGTTTCCATATATTTAAAACGTATGTTATTAAAAGAAAAATAACTATGGCATCTGTATCTCAATGTATTTAGCAGAAGAAAACAAACTTAAGACTAAATTCAGATAATAAGGCTTCATCAAAAGAGTCGGGCACTGATAAGAAAGTTTTATTATTCTCTTTTCCATGCAGTTTTTTTTTTACTAGCTGAAATACCCGTCTTTGCTGGGATAATGGGTCTATTCATTTTGCATTTACGCTGTGTAAACAAAATGATTTATAGTTTTTGTTAAGGTGATTGAATTGTTAACAAAATGAAATTATATTCTTTAATGATATTGCTACTATTATCTAACTGACAGTAACTCTGCATGCAATATATACATAAATATTGTAATCGACTATGTGTTACATATCATAATCTTATAGTCCACTTTACGACAAATAGTAAAGTAGTAATAATATATAAAACATTAAACTCTTTTCATTAGAAATACAACCCAATAACAACCAGTTGCAATGCTCAGATAAACATAAGGACACAAATTACTTTCCTTATCCCTTATGCGAGAACTATTGCATATATGTTCTTCTCGAGTGGCATTCGAGCATAAAATAGATTGCCTGAACAAACCAGGAAACCAAGTAACTTAAAATAATTTAAACATTAACAAAGATGTAAGACTAGATGGGGACAACGGATGAGCGAAGGACGCAATAATATTCATTATAGAAAGCGCGCCTGTAGAATATGAGATTAGAAGATACGAGTTTTAAAATTTAACGGTGCATTATTGTTGTTGCAATGGTATTCGAGCCAGGATTGAGTCAGCAATGGCGGCAATGGCTAGTATATACAGCATCTGGTTCAGCAGAAGCAGAAGTCTCCAAACAAAGCTCACCCTTAACACTGGACTAATGAGTATAATATTTGGGACAGAAAATCCTCAATTTCAGGCCCTCAAGAAACCATTATGGCAACAATCAAGCAACGAAAGCTGACATGACTCGGTCATGTGTTGCGGCATAATAACCTGCCGAAAACATCCTCCAAGGCAATGTAGAAGGTGGACGTCGTTAAGGCCCTAAGTGAAAATGCTGGTTCGACAACATAAAAGATTCGACAAAGCTGCAAATGACTGAACTATTGATAAGCCGCTCAAGTTAGGCCAAATGTAGTAAGATGACTGCTGAGATGTGATGTCCATCCGTTCCCCCCCCCCTTCCCGACCGCAATGGTCAAGGGTCTGATTATGATGAATGGTTGATGATGAATGGTTGATGATGAATGGTTGATGATGAATGGTTGATGATGAATGGTTGATGATGGTTGATGATCTTACAAGTAAACGTTGCTCGATTGTTGCTGTTTTTGTTTACGATACTAGAAGATAAGTTGTATTTCCTTTCATAATGTTTTAGGGTAGGCCTATATGCTAGAAATAATTATAAATATTTTTAAAAATATATTTCCACTTCAAAACTTAGGCCTGGCCTAAGAAAACAAATGTGATTATAAAATTAGAGAAAAAAAAACGACATAAAGTCTCCATAAGAAAAAGTAAATAATACATTGCAAATTAGGGAATTAGGGTTTTAAAATGATGTTAAACCATAGACAATAATACACAGACTTCTTTTCGGAATTCCCGATTCCCTGTTCAACTGTGCACTTCCGTTTTATTTAATGGCTATGATTTTCTCAATGAAAAATTAAAATTAAAATCGAAAGTAGTATACAGCGGACACATTTGGGCCAACGTAGGAGCGTAGAAGTCATTTAAGACACCGTTTTTTTTTATGCACACGGAAAAAGAACATTTTATTATAAACTCTAAAAATAGAGCAAGGGGTCCATCTTCTTCACTGATCTATAAAAAGAATGGATTAGGCTCGGAAGTAACATGATTGAAGAAATATCCGCCATTTAGTTTCTACTGTCACTGATCAATATATATAATTACCGTGAGTTTGTTTATTTATTTAGATGTTTGTTTCTGCTCTATATTCTCCTAAGCCGTTTGACTAATCGGGTTAAAAGTTAAATGTATAAATTGGAAACGTCCTCCAAAAGAAATGTTTATTTTATCAACAATATTGCTTAATTTAATAATTTATTTTTTTAAATAAACTTAGAAACTTAAACTTACTAATCACCGTATGTTTAGGTTATAAAACGTGCGCCGTTTCCAAATTATGTCCCTTTGAAATGCTTTCACATTTTGTGGTTTTCGGGACCGGGTTTTCCCGTACTGCGAAATATTGCTGTCTACTTTTTTTATTATTAACTTTTTTTATTGTTTGGTATTTGTTTTCTTTTGATTGTATTATTGTTAGTCTTATATTATTCATAAAAAGTCAGAAGCTTGACAGCAACAATTCATATGCATAGTGTATAAAATGGCAGCAACATAGATTCCGTTCCGATCTATTTATAGATCAGAGGCACAGTAAGTTTTAGACACAATTTTGTTTATATGGATAAGTGCGGTGGAAAAGATTAGATTTCCCTATCTTCATTTTGCTCAAACCAATTTATTAAGAAGGTGCAATCCATTCTTTTTAAAGATCAGTGATCTTATTATAGTCTATGGTTAAACTGATAGTTGAAAAACAAACAACTTAATTCGTGCACAAACAACTTCCTTGGTAACTCCGCTGACTAATAATGTACGACAAAATGATGTCCATCATATTTCGGTACTTGCAGATAGTACACCATATCGAAACTAGATTCACAAAAGATATCGCATTTCAAAATAGATGTACGAGTACTAACAACCATTGGCCGGTGTGCTGTTCAGGACAGGTGTCTGCAGCATTCAAAGCTGTTTGCAAAGGTTACAACAACAAACAACAATATTGTTGTACTGGTATAATAATAAATAAAGGGACTTGTAACTGAGTAATGTTTTCAAAACCTAACTAAGTAGACTAGATATACTGTGAACTACCTAGATTTGAAAACTACAATGTATATAGAACAAAGTAAAGTATGCCGTCGGACAAAATTGATCCGTTGGGCCGGTGAAGCATCGTTCAGCAGTTTCTGTGGCCACGGCATACTGGGTGATTGTGTGGCCAGCACAATGCCCAGCAAGCATTTACACCCTCAAGACCCGAGAACAAATCATAGCCTTCACCAGAATCCGACCCCAGTAAGTTCGGTACGCCAGTTGAATGCGTTGTAAAGGCGGCTGGGTACTGTACTGGCCACACATCCCCTAGTATACGGTGGCCACATAATCTGGTGAACGCTGCTTCACCGGCCCTATGGTTAGTTTGGTCCGACGGGTAATTTACTATCTAATGTTAAACAATATTTTATAATAATTTTCCTCCAATAAATAATAAACTACTTCATAGTATATGATATATAAGGGGAGAGGTGGGTAATTCGTACCGCTGGGTAATTCGTACCTACAGCCGTTTTGCCTAGTTTGACTGGTTGTAGTTAACATTTAAGCCCGTTAACACATGCCAGCACATTAGTTTTGACTGCTATAGAACAATGGAGGACCTGGACAAGAAAATAAAACGATAGGCTGACTTTATATGTTTTTACACTACTATATGTTATTTTTTACTATTGCCTCTAGTCGTACTACGTAGGTCTGGTTAAACATAGCGTATTTATATTTGTTTAGTGTGCTGACTATCCAGTCTGCTTCATTAATAAATAGATTTAGGTCTGTTTTCTATCGCCGATAAAAACATAGAAGCAATAAACAATGTTACGTCTGAGTCGGCTAAGTGGAGGGTAATACGTACCGGTACTAATTACGTTACAATTACTGCGGAAGTACCGAGACTGCACCAAAAAAAAGACAAACGGTCTGGAGGCCAAAAAAAAATAATAAAGTTTTGCAATGGTACCGGGTACTGGTACGGTGAGAACATCTAGGAATACATTATATAATGTTTTATCTGTAGAGCATAGGTATATCGTGCATGCTCTGAATAAGCCTTCCAAAGTGGGTCACTGGATAATTATACTTGTGAATTAAGTATTAAATACAAATGAGATATATATAGAGAGACCTCAACCTCTAAATGTCAGCTTTACAAACAATATTTTTTCTTCATTTCTTTTGGTACTTATTACCCTCCCTAGTGGTACGAATTGAACGCTGGTGAGGGCAATTCGTACCACCTTGTCATTTTTTTTATTGTATTAATTGTGACTTTTGTTTTCATAATAAAACGTTCAGATCACGTATTTTCATTCTTTTGTCACCAATAATTTGTTTTAACGTAAAAATAAACCTTTTTCTACTGTAAGTTTTATTATTGTTAATTTTTTTCCCTTAGGGGGTACGAATTACCCACCTCTCCCCTACATCATATGTTGGCAGTTCTATGCCACTCTTACATGCGGATTAAACAATAAAAATATAGGCAATCCAATAATAAAAGGAATTTTGTTTCGCGCAGATGAAACAGATTAAGAATCAAAGCAAGGCGCTTGGTTCTGCATTAAAATGCCTTTGACTAAATCCGTTACAGAAGCTTTCGCTTAGACGCCATTCTCGTCAATCGCCCCTTGCAGGCGTAAATTACCAAGTTCGTATCGAAATTTCGATTGGGAAATTTTCTCAACTCTGGGGGAGCAAGAGCAGGGTATAATAATTTAAGTTTGCACCGGCATGGCTTCTTTTAATTTAGAGAAGAAGGAACCGGGTCAACCCTCTTGCCATTGAGCTCTCCAGGGGGACGTTACCGCACTAAGGACCAAACCTGGGCTCAGAGGGATGAGTAATTCCAAGCTCTCTAGTACAAATACAAGGTATAGTCTGTTGCACGTGGGAAGGTGGTATGTAACCGAGGCGCTGTCGTGTTCGATTCGGCCGAGGTATAATCACAACATCCAACCTTTCAATCTGCCTCTTACGTCTCTTGTTTTAATTATTTTAAGCTATGATCCCCCGCGGTGCTACCTTTTTCTGAGACGCGCGAACATGAAAAGGCATGACCTTAAAGTAGAGGTCGGCAACCTAAGGCACGCGTGCCAATCTTGGCACGCCGAGCGATTTTCTACAACACGCGAGAAACCTCCAAGAGTTTTTTTAATTGATAAAAAAAAAAACATTTTCTGGTTCTGAACGAAGAAAACTGACTGTAAAAGCCGATGTTTCTGAATGACAGAGCGAGACGTTTCAGTGAGTTGAACAAGGACCACTGGAATGGATTTGCATTGAAACTGGACATATCTTGCCGTAAAAAAAAATTGAAACATGTATCTACATCCACACCCCAATGTTAACGAATATATTAAGATAGATAGTTTTTTTTAGAAATACATCGAAGCACTCTAAGCGAAATTTACTAATCAAAGGCAAGACTTTCAAATTGATTAACTCATTTTTTTTCATACTTCATCAAGCCTAACTGGTTTGATATTTCTACAATTTTCTTAGATGTAGATCTTTTTTGAAATGAAGGAATTGTAGCGATTTTAAAATGCAGTTGAAGTTTAATCTTAAACATTTAAAAAATGAGCATCCAAATGTGCCCATTTGCGGAAAAAATCTGGAAGGAATCTGCTTAGAAAAGTCATCTCTGCTATTCTCAACTGCTAGGTATTCGCTCTACTTTCAGCTTTTGGTTCAACTTACACCTATGAACAGATTTTAGCGCACATGAAAGCTGTTGTTAGCATACAAAGAGGTCACCTAAACTTGAACGCTCATTAATTGAAAAAGACTAATTACATTTAAAAGAGTTCATCTTCTAACCCTATCTTTAATCTTCTTTAATTAAACATAAATAATTCCAAAACAAATTTATTTATATTATTGATTTAGAAATAAAAGTGACTTATTTAAAAGCACTATATTATGTAATTTCTATAATTGTATTATTGTTTAAAATATAAACTCCTTAAATGGACAAACATTTGATGCAGGGAATGTTTATTTACAACTATTTAATTAAAATTATTTAAATCCTCTAATAATTAAATCGTGTAATTAATACTGTTATGTTAGATTTATATAAAGTAATAATAATGAGTCAGTAATACTTGTTATATTACAAAACACAACTTGTTTGGCACGACTATTGAATCAATATGTGGAAGAGTTTTTTTAATTAAAGGGAGATAATTAAACTGTTTTATTTGAACTAATATTTCTAATATGTTGTTTTCTTTATAAAAGAATAAATGGCTTACAATGTATAACTTTGAAATAATCAAACTGTAAAAAGTATTTGAGAATTTTGTAAATATTATATTACTAAAGAATTTATATTATTATGTATATGTTCAAACATTATATTAACTATCCATCTTGTATGCTTTTTACGTATCAATTCTGCTTAACAATATTGCCGTAAGCGTTAATTTGCTAAATATATATATCCTAAAAAAACATTAAAAGACCTCTGTTAAACTGAGATCAAAATGTTAACTTGTTAGATCCTCACCTTGACAACCAAATGATAATGTTTAGGCAATAATTACCATACATGTGAAAGTGTAGTAATAAAATATTGTGTTTGATATAAATGCAAATTAAACGGCTGCTAATCACAAATACGTCAATTTTGTATTAAATATAAAACGCTTTAACAATTTTCTCTATAAATAATCTCCTTTGCTTCTGGCCTTGTTCTAGCTACGGAATAATTAAATTGATTGTCGTATACAAATTATGTTACTAAAGTAAAATAAAGCAGGTTAACTTTAAGGCTGTTGGCACGCAGAATGATTTAGAAATCCTTGTTCGGCACACTGTTAGCAAAAGGTTGCCAACATTAAGAACACATTATTAAACTGTTTATGTCTTTAGAGTATTGTAGTACCAAATGTGAAAGATTTCATGCCCAATAAACTTACAAGAAACTATCCATTAAAAAACACCATATCAGGGGGTCGGCATCGTACGGACCACGTGCCAGACATGGCATGCCGAGCGATTTTCAACGGCGGAAGACCCTCATAATCACAATTTAAATATATTCTACAATAAATTGAGTGCTACGGTATGGTGATTTTTATAGTGTTGGCACGCTGAATAAATGAGAAATATTTTTATTGGGCACACGATTATCAAAAAGTTGCCGACCCATGCACTATATTACCGTATCTTATTATAATTATGGGCCACGGTACAGAGTGGCAGCGCGTTCGACTAGTATACCGAAGGACCTGGGTTCGAATCCTGGTGTAGGTTGTTTTTTTTCCCTCTATTCGTGGATGTTCCAGCTCTGATGGGTACTTGACATTAGTTGGGGTAAAGTTAAGGCGGCTATTCATTGTGCGCGCCAGACATCCCTTAGTATGTCGTGGCCTCTGAAACTAGTGAACGCTGCTCCACCGGCTCTAAGGATCAGTTTGGTCCGACAGGTAATTTACTTTTTACTTATCATACTCATATACTAAAGACGCCATTTCTATACCGACAATCATTGCGCCATAATCGTATCCGTGGTCTGACTTTAGTCCTGCATTTCCATTAGTGTTTTAAGTCTTAACCTTTACAGTCCCGGGCGCGTATATAGCAGAACTGAAGGCAGCATAGATAGAAGTAGGTCGTTAAGGGAAGGGTTAACTGATGCTAACTCGTTGATTTTCTTGGTTCATTCTAACAACACATTCCATGAGCGAATGCCACTCTTAATAAATAATGATCCTATCGATAATTTGTGTAAGAAAAAAAACAGTTGTAGATTTGGTTGCGAATAATCTAAAAAGTTTGTAACAATCACAAAAGATATCTGCGAATTTAATAAGAGTTTGAAAATAAAACAAACAACAAAGAACAAAGAACGAGCTTTTAAATAAATCTTGCGAACACAAGAATATCAGCAAGTTCAAGAGATAATTCCACTATTATACATGGAATAGAAGAAGAGTGCCTATTTATGATTATAACCAAATTTGCGGTTTCGGCCGTAAACGAAGCCATACCAAAAGTTATACATTGATTTTCGGTCGAAACCGAAGCAGAAACCGAGAGTTTAACTACACCTTCGGTCGAAATCGAAACCGAACGATAAACCGAAATTGCCACACCACACACACAAAAAAAACTTTTTATAAAAAGTCATCACAGTAATCCCACGCTCCATATTATACATTCTTTATGGGTGATTAAATAATCCGTTTATTATTAACTTCAAATGTCTACTTCACACAGATTAATTCGCAACAGTTTAACTTAAATTATCAATTATAAGCAGAGTATTAGACTAGTAGTGTCTACTTTCGGCGTCGAAACCCAAACCGAATCTGAATTTTGATCGGCCTCTATTGTTTAGCATACAGACTACCAAACATAATTTCATTACAAAACAGATAAAGAGATTAGCATACGACCCAACGCTTATTCTTATCAATGAATCAAACTTCTGTGAATAAACAACTTCCATTGTGATCTTACTCCTGGCATGCGAATTATAATATAAATATTTGAATAAACCTCTCTCTGGTGACGTGTGCAAAACGTGGTGAAAATTTGGGTCAGTAGACCGGAAGCAGAACTGGTAGCCTGTTTACCTAAGGATGTTTGTCTTTCGGTCGATTAGATTGAATTTGTGGAATAGTTTTTGTTCAGAACTATTAGCCAACTCTGGCCTAATCAACGGTGCTAATATATATTGACATATTTTCTGTACTCAAACACAGGAGCGAACCCATACATTTTTCCAGGAGCGGGTGAACTTTCGCATGACAAAAATGTATCAAATATTTCAACAACAAAAAAAAAAGGAATAAAAATAATTAAAAAATACCAGCACCCCCCTATGGCTTCGCCCCTGCTCATACAGCGTGTAGTAAAAATTAAACAACCCATAAAAACAAAGTTTTTCGTTTAAATCCTTTATATGCATCTTTTATCTAGCCTTGTACTGTGGAGACCCCGTTAGACCCGAGGGAAAAGTCCGCAATTTAAAGGTGATTCTGAATGCTCAAAATTGTGCATTGACTACTACTAATATTTTATAACATACAAACAAGAGTTATAAACAGACGACGGAGTTTCATTGGAGGTATTTAGTCGAACCCTTCGGCGATGATTTTAAAGCCGGCACAGAGGTAGCAGTGATGGAGGCTTGGTCCTGATATCATCATTATCCCACCCGCACACTAAGAAAAAATACAAAAACGACGCTAATTTATAGGCAAGTAATTAGGCTCATAGAAGAAACTATCGCTGAAACTCCAAACAAACGTATTGACTATATTTTATAAAGAGAAAAACGCGCCATTATATTGAATCCACTACAATTTTTGGTTTTTATATTCATTTCTGTTGTTATGTATTAAAGCAGTATTAGCCATCTCAAGGTTTTGTTTCTTTGCCAACCACATAGTGAGGGGAACGGTGACATCTGGCGTAATGAAGGTCATGAGTTCGAATCCAAGTGAAGGCTAGGATTTGTTCTCTGCTCATGGAGGGTGTCCCTGCGTCTACCCAGCTCTGATGGGTACCTGACATTAGTTGGGGGATAAAGTGAAGGTGGCTGGGCATTGTGCGGACCACACAATCCCCTATTATGCCGTGGCCACAGAAACACACACAAAAATTAGGGGTGGGATTGGGGGAATGAGAAACACACAAATTTAGTAATGTTAGAGAAAAGTTTAAACCGAAATTCCCAGAACTGGGTGTATGTGTCTTACATCATTGTCTTTCTTTCTTTAGACACTTAAAACTTTATACAATTGTATCTCTAGAAGTTTTGAGATTATCTGATTTGATTGCTGGAATACATTTTAATCAGGCCCGGTGTTATGTCAGTCAGCTGTTAAAGATCAACAGCGACAGAGAGACAGAAGGATAGATAGACAAACAGATTTATTATATGCCTATTGTTATATGGATAGATATATAAAGATTTAGAGATAGACCGTTAGATAGATAGATAGAATAGATATATAGACAGATATATCAGATAGTTTAGATGGACTGACAGTTAAAGGGATAGATATATAGATAAACATAAAGATATGCTGATAGATCGATGGATAGATTTAAACAGATTTAGATATAGAACGTTAGAGAGATAGACTAGATAAATATACAGATATAGTAAAAATATAGTTTAGACAGATGGACAATTAGATAGATGAATAGATAAATAGAAGAATAGCTAAAAAGATATATTATATAGATGGATATAATAACTAGATATATATATTAAACAAACTAAATGGGAGATAGATAGGAGGATTAATAGATGGGTGGATTGATAGGTAGATAGATAAATAGATAGATAGATAGAGATGGATAGATAGATAGATAGATAGAGAGAGATGGATAGATAGATAGATAGATAGAGAGGGATGGATACATATATACATAGATAGATAGATAGATAGATAGATAGATAGATAGATAGATAGATAGATAGATAGATAGATAGATAGATAGATAGATAGATAGAAAGATGGATAGATAGAGAGAGAGATAGAGAGAGAGAGATGGATAGATATGTACACAGACAGGTAGATAGGTAAGAATGGTAAGAAGGATTTATGAAGAAAACAAAAAGTCCCTATCTAACTAGAACTATAAAAACAAAAAGTCCCTATCTAACTAGAACTATAAAAACAAAAAGTCCCTATCTAACTAGAACTATAAAAACAAAAAGTCCCTATCTAACTAGAACTATAAAAACAAAAAGTCCCTATCTAACTAGAACTATAAAAACAAATTCCAGTTGCACATTTCCCATTTGGCATCTGCGCCTCCACCTGTACACATGTACAGATGTAAGCCATTACGTAAAGCTGCGTATCGTGTAACGGCAGAATACCCTTACGTACCGACAAGCTATACCCAATTGTTTGTGTACTGTCTTTAGCAGGTGTCTGCAGTGCGGCCCCCACACCGCCACTAAACCTTCTTATCTTTCCCTGGTTTCGATCAAATGTCAAGTTAAGGAACAATTACCCCCCCCCCCCTCTTTGAGTGCAGGTGGTTCCTTGTTTTGCGGAATTCTTAACTCTTTTATTTGCACGCCGATGTTTTTCGCGTGTGCACACCTTTCGGTGTGGAGCACGGCGGTCGTGCGGCAGTGTGTTTGGGTCCTGGGTTCGAAACCTGGTGCAGGCTAGTGGTTTTTTTTCTAGGGTCTGGAGGGTGTCCCTGAGTCTACCCAGCTCTGATGGGTACCTGACCATAGTTGGGGTAAAGCAAAGGCGGCTGTGCATTGTGCTGGCCACACAATCACCTAGTATGCCGTGGCCACAGAAACTGGTGAACGCTGCTCATGTGATCTATGGATCAACTTTACCACCCCTTTGCATGTCTGATCGTTAACCCTTACAGTCCCGGGCGCGTATATAGCGGAACAGAAGGCAGCATAGATAGAAGTAGGTCGGTACGGGAAGGGTTAATATTTATTAGCATAGGCTGAGCATAGTTATTAGTTTCTTATCATAGATATGGAAAACAGAGATTTGCTTCATTATCTTAAAGTTGCGGTAGGAGTTCCGTCGCTAGATGAAGCCAAACATCATTGCTAAAAATAAATAACCAAAAACCTTATATTTTCT
The DNA here is from genome assembly GCA_949126835.1 of Anisus vortex. Classification (NCBI taxonomy): domain Eukaryota; kingdom Metazoa; phylum Mollusca; class Gastropoda; family Planorbidae; genus Anisus; species Anisus vortex. The sequence continues at coordinate 7,012,625 of OX421500.1, forward strand.
TTTTAGGTAAGTGTAATAAAATCATACAAAGACAACCCTTATCACTCCATTGCATCTGTTTTCTTAAGAAATACAAAAAAATAATTGCAGATGTCAAACATAAGAACAAAAACACTTGGCACGCAGAGCAATGTTCAGTGGCACTCGGAAGATCTAAAAAATGCATTTAAAAGAAATTGAATGCTAGAGCAGGATACATTTTAGGCTCTCGGCCCGCAGAATGAACGATAAATCCTACTTTGGCACATCATGATAAAAAATTGTGCCGACCCTTGTGTTCGACCATAGTACATTCACTGGTCTTCCTAACTCTCATGTAGTCATAATATCGAACGTGCTCCCCTACCCCACCAACTGAATGTCGTCCAAGAACGTTCGATATAGGCCCCCTATTCACGGGATGAATCAATGTAAATTTGGCAAGGGCAAATTCGTCAACGGTATTTTTAGCAAGTTAATTTTGGCAAAGGTAAATTAGGCAAAGGTAAATTCGATACAACTAGTAAAGCGGTAAAATTGGCAACAGTAAAATTGGCAAACTTATAATATCAACTAACTGTTTTTATTGAAACTGGTGATAGGATTACACTTATGTCTAGTAAATGAAGTTCAGGGCTTGAAACTAGGTTGTAGCCGTGGAAGATTAAGTTAATATGGTGCCTTTAAGTAAGTATTAAGGACACTTGCAAAGTACCGTTTTGTATTTATTTTTGTAAAAGACTCATTCTAAACATAATTTTACCTTTGCCAAAATCACCTTGCCGAAAATATCGTTTCCGAATTTACCCTTGCCAAATTTACCGAGCACCCCACGGAAAATGTAATGCAAATTATGATTTGGAGATTTGTCGTCGGTCGCCTTGGCGAGTCATTAACAGTCGCCTGGTATACACATGCAGGGCTCTGCTAATGGCCGAATCAGGTTGCACATCAAACGCTCGTTTCCCTTCACACTTCCGTAAAGTTTATGAAACGGCCGCTGGAATCCTGCCATCATAGGGTCAAGGACGTAGGTAGCGCCAACAGATTACCAATGCATGTTGTAGTTGTTTTTTCGTAGAATTGGGGGAGGGGGAAGGTTATCTATTCCTTTGGACATTGCTCTATGACAGGGGTCGGAAACCTACGAAACGCGTGCCAGATTTGGCACGCCCATGGACTTTCAATGGCACACAGAAGAGGCCTTAGAAGTCTATTTAAGTCTCTTTTCCCCTACAATTAATTTAGTGCTACAGCAGGGGATGGCACGCTGGGTGAATTAGATATCATACTTTGGCACACTGATATGAAAAGGTTGCCGACCCCTGCACTAGAGAACAGAAGGGCAAAGAGTAAAGTAGTAAAAATACATAAGCGTTAAATTATAATTTAGAAATACAATATAAAAACAACCCGTTGCATCGCTCAGATAAACAGAAGGACAAAAACACTTTTCTTATCCTTTATGCTAGAACAAATGCATATAAATACGCTTTCTTCTCGAGTGGCATTCGGGCATGGAATGGGTTGCCTGAACAAATCAGGAAAACCAGTCACTCATCATCTTTAAAACATTAAGAAAAACACAAGACTAGACTCGGACCACGGATGAACGTAGGACGCAATAGTGTTCTTTATAAAACGAGCGTC